>JBBAXF010000004.1:25271594-25526011 GCA_037837765.1 Delichon dasypus | reverse complement strand
GTAAGGCTGAAGTTTAGCATGAGGTAAGTACATCTTTGCCTGAAATAGACACTGTAAAACATTCTCTACAGTCATTTGAAAAAGCTGTTTTGACTTTGAGATTACTTCATAACCAACTAGTACAAATTATCCACAAAGCTCAGATATCACAACTGTAGAGATGAAGAAAAAACCCTGTAATCTGTTCTCAAAACCTAAAAAAAAAGAGTAGGATCCAATGGAAAATGAGTGTGTTTTTTCAAAGAAGAGTAAAAAAGCTGTTCCAGGGCCCTACATGACTTTGTACTCTCATATCTGGGAGAAAAAGGGTGCAGGGGGTCCTTATCTGAGGACTCTTCACTCTTCAGGAGGGAGAAATACTAAAAGAAATACTGAGGCTGAAGATAGAATTTCATTGCAGACACACAGCAAGGGAGGCATTAACAAACATTAATCAGTATTTAATACAAAAACTATTCCATTTTCTTCATTATGTATCAGTCATTCTTCTAATCATGAGTACAATTGGACTTGGTTAATATTCAAGTACAGTGAGAAATTGTATTGCAGCTCTTCCAAAATCTTTAGATCCTTTTTTGTATCCTTTTTTCTTTTTTGTCTTCTAAACAAACAAACATCTGAGAAAAAACAGTAGTTCTGCTACCAGTCACTGTGCAAATAAGTTTTGGTGCTTAGTACAGGATTTTACATGGTTCGTAAGAGATCAGGTATTAGTAATATTTAAATGTAAAAGTAAATAAAGCATTATATATATTCCCATCTGAATTGCTGTTATTTAAGTTTCCAGAAATCAGTTTGAAAGACAACAAACTTTCTCCCACCTTCCTTTTTACTTACTCCTGTTTTAAAAAAGTATTTTAAAAAAACGAAATAACTCTTTTGTTGTCAGCCTCTTCCATTTAGTCCTCACAGTTTTACTCACTCTTTCCTGTGTTCTTTCAGTTGCAACAAGCCTCTGAACTTATATTTTCCCAAGTGCAACGTTGAATGCTCTGTTTTTAATAGCATTTGAATAATGCTGACAATTTTCATGTGCTAACACCAGCATGAGAAGTAGCTGGTATTTTAATGTTTGCAAATTGATGGCAACAGAGAATGAGACCCACAAGATCTTTCTGCTCATGGATCCCTCTTCTTGTCCCTAATTGTGCGAAGAATTATATCAGACACTTAATTGGAAAAAGCCTAAACTCAGTGGAATAATTGCATGTGAAAACTGAAGTATGAAGTATTCTAAAGAGGATCACTGTCATATTCTGTTTTAAAAAACATGTTTTCTTGGACATATGTACTTGGCTTGATTGTAACAGTTTTAGGTGTGACTGGAATTCAGTGAAAATAGAGAATGATATAATGGCTTGAAAAGCATTAAGAAATATAGCATTCAAAACAAATCCATCTAAATTAACAGAAACTGAGAAGGCTCTTGAGCCATCCAGGTACAGATTTCATCCTGATCTGAAAGATGGTTAGTTTCCTCAGGTTCCAAATTTTTCACATTTGTTTTATGGTGGACCCAATTAAAAAAATCAGTGGTCTGTAGATTAAACATTAGAAGATCAAACATATTTGAATTTATTTTTTTTTTGCTTGGTCCTGCTTTGGTTGTCAAAATAAATAGTACAAATAGTAAATAGTACAAAGTACATTCATGTGGAATGTCAACAGGAGTGAATGATATTCAGAACTTACCAGAAAAACTTAGTTATTCTCAAACTAAAAAAAAAAAAAAATAGAGATACATGTTAAAAAAAGAAACAAAACAAAACTCAAAGACAAACAAAAAGAAAGGTGCAAGGACCCTGATTTGCCAGTGTTTATATTGCTTGTACTCGGGGTGGGAGGGGGGGGGGGTGGGGGGGGGTGGCAGCAGCAGGCCCTCCGGCAAAGGGGAATCCTCTGTGCCCACCATCAGCTCCTCTGAGCTACATGCACACACCTCCTCAGAAGGCAGAGCTGGCAGCAGCTCCCAGGCTCAAACAGTACTCTTCTGCCTTACCCCTTTTTCTTGGGTTATGAAACAAAAAAAATGTGTATACTATTTCATCTGCTGAAAGCTGGTTTTGGGAGATTTTTTTCCTTGTCTCTTTGTGGCTCCAGGGGGTAGGGGGGTGGATGCCTCCTGATAATGGCCCAGCCATTAAATCCAGGTGGGGCAGTGTTTCTTATCTCTTTCACCACCCCTCCATCCTCCAGGGGGACATCTTCTGATAATGGGCCATTAGGGCCCACCAATGACATGACACATTCCATCACCCCCATGGAGAGATGCTCCACACAGTGGGGGAGGAGCCAGCTGTTCCTAGCTACATAAAAACTGGAACTGAAGGACACAAGGTATACTGTTTTTCCACTGGATTCCTGGAGGAAGACCAGATGCATCTCACCACCAGTGGATTCTCTACAGTATCATCTCTACTCAACAGAACCACATCTGTTACTCCAGGAGGACTTATTTGGATTGCTTCCAACACCCTGACCGACAGGGTGCCAGGTCATATCCCTGACTCTGTCTGGGTGTTTTCCAGGATTCTTGTTTGCTTGCTTGCTTGGCTTTTTGTACTACCACATTTGTATTTTCATTTTTGTTAAATATTCCTAGTCAAGACCTGTTACTCCTATTTCCCATATCTTTGCCTGAAAGCCTCTAGTTGCAAAATTATAATAATTTGGAGGGAAGTGGGTTTATATTCTCCATTCCAAGGGAGGATCTAGCTTTCCCTGGCAGACAACTGTCTTCCAAAACCAAGACACCCTTCCTTCTGCTTTCCAAAGTAGATAGACAATGCAATTGCATTAGTCTTATTTCCTTCAGAAGCAAAGGTAAAAATGATTGCCCTTTGTGCAAAGCGGTTTGTAGATATATAACCACGATGGGAAATAAACAAGCCAGCATCTGGGACAAAATTACTAGCATTTGACAGGGAAGAAACTAGTGGAATTCTACAGATATTAGCCATTTGCAAATCCTTTCAGGTCATATTGTTACATGGTGTAAATATCCATTAATTTTAACACAGCTGTTAATTTATGTTAATTTTCACAAATCTGTTCTATTTACAATAATAGCTGGTCGAAATATTAGAGTTTAGAAACAACCATTTTCACTTAAGTTTTTCTGTGAAAAGATATTAACTAGAGCAAGTTTTCTAGTAAATTTTTAAAGATCTTAAAAAAGGGGTAAATTTTCCAGACATATTCTAAAGCTTTTTCATATGGAGGCCTAGCTGTTAAAGATCAAATCATAAACCAGCATCAGTTTGGTTATCAGAGATTTTTTCTCTCTAAGTGAAAATATGAAGCCAAGTAACAGACCAACAAGTTTTTCTTTGTTTAGATTGTATATTGTTTTCTATACCAAATAAACTAATTAGTAAAATATGCCAAGGAAATTATTTGTACTCTCTTTAGTTTCACATTGCAGAAGAACTACACCAAGTGATATTAATAGAAATTTGGAGGCAAACCATAATTTCAAGCCTTTCTCAATTTTCCCATTTGTTATATTTTGTAACTCGAACATATGTTTAATAATGTGTTATGTTTTATAACTTATGTATCTTTTATATATACACTATTTCATTGAGCAAGATTTAATTAAGGACAACTGTATTTTTAACTGAAAATAGGTGGCTTTCTTAGCTAGCATTTAAAAAATAATTAGGCACATTTTAAAAAAGACTTGTTCAAAAACTAGTGTCCCTAAATTCTGCTGTTGAAACCCACAATTTTTGAAGTCTTATAGACTTCAAAATAGTTGTATAAAGTAAAGAAAAAAAATTATTCCTGAAATCTGACTAGATGGGCTTGTTTGATAATACTTGGAATGAACAGCTATTTGGCGGGCATATAGTTTTCTACTGTGTCCTTAGGACATACACTGTTTTAAATCGATTCCACAGTTGAGGATTTAGTCAGGGGAAGGAAGAGTAGAACCTTGGAAGACAATAGGGAAACTGAATTTCTGTGTTACTAATCTCTGAATCAATATTTCTTTTCTCCAGTGAGAAAGAAGCTGCAAATATGTTTCTATAAAAGTAAGCTAAATGCTATACGAATATATAATGCCAGACATAAACAAAGGTATCAGTGATAAACTCCTCCGGTACCTTTTCTTGTCACAGAAAAAAGTGTGTGTAAAAACCAATATTCAGTTAGATTTATTATTAAAGCATAGTATGTTCCCTCAAAACTTGAAAAAGTAGACACTCTTCTCTTTTACACATGAAAGCAAAGTGTATATGTATCTGTGTCTTCTATTTCACAAGCTCAAGCTGGAAAACACGACCTGTCTGCAATTTGATTGTTCAGAATACAAATAAACCCACACAGGATGAACCACTACTGTTGTAACTTTAAGATTTTAAGCCACTTTTAGATTTCTGCAGGGCGTGAAACCTGCTTGGGCTGGCCAAACTGCAAAAAATGTAACTGATAAATGAGGTAACCAAGATTTACCACTGCTAATTTAAGAAAAAGAACTTTGTTTACTGCATCCCTCCTACCTGAAATGCTTATTAAGTGGGTTTCCATTCATTTATAATGTAAATATACTTCCCCACTTTTTTTTTTTTTTACATTTTAAATTTCCCACTACAGTGAATCATGGGTTATTCAATTTCTAATACTTCTAATGTTTTCTCTTATTTCACCATGCACATAAATACAGCTTTTACACAGTAGTGTAAAATTTATATATTTCCCAGCTCATCTACACATAGTCGCTGTAATACATGTCCTAAAGTTAATTTGTGTTAAACAATTAAAGATGTAATTGATTCGCACCTGAATGTATGAATATATCTTATAACAAGATTTTGTTTGAAATGGAGTTTAAAATCTATAAACCAAAAAGTGTATACAGGGTTAACCGGGATGACAGCTGCACAGGGGAGACACGAGTAAATCGAGTAAATCGCTGCTGGGAACCTTGCAAAGGCAACACAAAAGAACAGAAAAGGGAGATGGGTGTTCTGATGATCCCCTGATTGTATCAGATCACTATCTTATCTGTTCCGGCCCGATGTTACCATTTCTAAAACTTCTCCAGACACGGCCATCAGGACAGTGTTCTGCCTTCGAGAAACTATTCATCGGACCCTGGACACAGACATGAGTATCTAATGAAGCTACCTCAAGGCATGAGTCTCACGGTCTCAGTCGGCCCTCAGTGAGAGACTGTATAAAAATTCGAAGCTTGGAGACCCAATTTGTGAACAGAGGGAGTAACAGGCTAGCAGATCGGTTACCATGTTCACCCAGTGCCGAAGTCCTGGGATTCAACACTGTCCCTTTTAATTGTGGCTACCAGAGACTGTGTTTAAGTCTAATTCATCAAATTTTGATTTACTTAATTTGGCTTATTGTATTTATTACAGTCGCTAATAAGAACATGATGTTTTCAGTGTAAAAATCACTGGTCACAAAGCAAATCTTTCCCTTTACTAATTAAGTTTCTTTTCCTCATGCTAGTACCAGTTAGTTTAATCATACACTAATATCAATTCCCACAACAAAATCCCTTTCTGTTCACCATCCATGGAGTTCACTCCATTCAGAAAACCCCTGTGAAAGGTTCAGGAATATCAGAACTCCAAGAGAGCTGGGTGAAGCTACTCTTGGGCTCTACCAGGTTAACCCCAGCCAACAGGCTTTGTTAGCCACTCCCCATGCCCACTGCACAGAGATGTATGTTGGGCAGACAGAATCTCAGATACAAGTGTAAGCAGCTCATGCCTGTCTTTCCAGAGACCTTCAGTCCCCAAAACTCTGTCAGCACCATCAGCCCCAAGCCTGCTCTTGCAATTCCACACAGAAGTTTCTCCCTGAGCATCTTGTGGTCACTAGATCACATTTGTTTAGCTTTTTGTTTTCTAGTCCTATATATTCTTTGAAAAGAGAAACTCTTTGTCCTCTTTCCCAGCTTCTGAAGCTCTCCAGTAAATACTCAATGCTTCTATATCTCTGTGGCCTTGAAGGTAAGTGTAATGTCACTGGGATTAGTTTTTTGCTCACTTCCCTTGACAACAATAAGCTTTTTTAAGATGATGCAGCTCTCCGTTTCCCCTATTTGATTAAAATTATTAAGGGATTGGACATAGGATTGTGCTTTTGGGGCATCTACATGATTAACTGTTAAAATGGTGATGGTGGGGATGCTGCTAGTGACAACACTGAAAGAAGAAGAAAGAAGAAGGCAATTTCCATCACACTTCATTTCAATGGTGAAACAGGCACAATTAAGAGGACTCTTCAGAGTGACAGCACACAAGCCCAGTGACAATGGTGTGTTTTATTGAATAGACAGGCTACATTTCCTGTTACCTCCTGAAAGATGCCCAAAGCTGCCAACTGCCGAAAGAAATTGCTCCCCACCCCCTCAAACTTAAAGCAAACAAAAATCATTTAATAGTCTACCATTAGTGAGTGTCTTGCTCTTACATGCTGACTCTTTAATGAAGAAGATTTGTCTGACAGTTACTTTCCCTTCCTGATTGGGTGGCCATGAGCATGATTAGATATAATTTTCTGAGACCTGCCGTTCTCCCCCATACTCTGATATGAAACAAGTAATGCCATTCTGCTTTACATCTAACCTTGACAAGGGCGTTTTTCATTTCCTCTCCACTTTTCCCCTCCTAATCCTTCCTGAAAACTTGTGCCTGCTAAATAAATCAGATCCAATGCTTTTAATTGGCATCTTCCTGGTGGTTTTGCCTATAGTTGAATTTTACAAGACTAAGTTCCTTTTAAAGGGATAGGGGAGATGATTTCCCCTTTGACAACATACCAGCCATGATCTTTGCTCCTGTTACCCATTGCCATCTCTACGTACGCCTTGAGTGTAGGTGCTCTGCCTGCTAGGACGGTGTAGTTTGATGAATGCCATGCTTCAAAGACATGTCAGCAATTCACCCTTCTGCAGTGAGGTGCTTAAAAGGAGAGGCAATCAGTCTGTTTAAGCACGAATAACAAAGCCTTTTTTTCCCTCTCTTGAGGTAGGTCATCTTGGCTTGAAAGTGAGATATGAATGATCATTTATTCATGGATGTTTTTCACTTATAAATTAGAATAGGTAAATGAGAAAAGAAAACAAGCACAGCCACTAGGAGAATTTAAGTCATTTCAACAATCAACAAACCAGATTCGAGTCTGAAATAATGAACTTGCAGTCTCCAGTATACTACATCAGATGCCATCCTGAAAACATAAATTTGTTCCAAGACTTGTAAGCTACTGCTTAAAAGTTAAGGTAACATTACTCCCTGACCCCATTCCCTTTTATTAATCAAATTAATTGTACACAATGATTGAAAACAGAAGATAAATATTTTTCTTGCCAAATGAAACTAATACTAAATTTCAGAATTGCAGTCGTTTCCAATAAAATATGAAGAATTTTTAGATTCTATTTCCCTTTATGTGCATCACTGGCACAAACAAACTAGTACTGAAGTCTACAGGAATGACTTACTGACAAAAACTATCACAAAACAGAAGTATACTAATTTTATAAATTATAGCTGTATGTTCACTTCCTGATTCTTGTTAAACTGCTTTCTTTATGAGACCTCCTCCAATGAAATGTCACTTGCAAGAAATGTGCACTGTTAAATGTCACATTAGCACCCCTTGACCTTGTACTTTCAGGATGTGGCTGAATACCTGCTATTACAGGCAGTCTGCAGTGGGACACATGCAGGGCATAAGTAAAAGACCACTTTTGAAGACAATGAAGACATTAAAGGATTCACAGAATTTCACTTATGGTTTGAGAAGAAAAAGGATCAGGATAATTGTAACCCAGATAGAGTAGAAAGTTCCCTTCCACAAAGGCACACTCCAGCACCAAGACCCTCACTGCCAACAAGGAAAGCCGAGTCCTGCAGGACCAACAGAGAGGAAGAAAACATCAACTGTCAAAAGATCAGCAAGGCATTCAAGTTATCACCCTCACATAATTTGTTTTTCCTTCAAAATGCTTTGATCAGACTTGTTTTCCTTTCTAAAAGATTTGTTCCAAAAAGTTTTGAACCACGGCAGGGGGCAGGAGGGTGTTAAGGATCAGGCCCTTCTAATAGACCCATTTGCCTGAAAAATGCTACAGGGAAAGTGAGCATTGCAATACTTTATTTACTTCAGCTGTACTGAGAGTGGAAAAAAGAAAAATAGATCCATCCCTTAATCAGAAAATCCTATGATATTACAAAAGGATAAAAAACCTGACAGAATTCCACAGGCTAGTTTAATAAAAGGTTATTAAAGGGAATTCTGCACACTGACTTAAGAGATGGTTTCCCAACGCTGTTGAAATTCCATTCTGCTTCAGTAATATCCATACATAGAAGAATATTCTTATGCTGTTTTATCAATTCCACTGTTTTCTCATTCTTTATTGAAAGAAAACTAAATGAAAAGAACACATCAAAACTGCTCAGGGAAAACAGCTAGTTTAAAGCACTCCTCCTCATATCTTACCATATCACACAGAGAGAAAAGTAGCTTTCAGACAAATATGACACATTAAAGAGCAAGCATGCAGTTTTAAGACTCAGAGGCTAGGTTTTCAGGGATTTAGAGCTGCTAGGGTGTAGGCCAAGGAGGGAAGGGAGAGATTGTCTTCCTTTAAATTCGACATAATCACACAGAAAAGGTGGCACTGGACCAGAATTTCAAAGAATCCAAAAATTTCCTGCTGTCTCTCCAGAGTATAATAATACACTGAACTTCATATTGGTTAGGTCATACTGACAAAAAAAAACCCCAAACATTCGGGGATGCAATCTGTCTTTGTCCCTTAAATATCAAATATTTATGTTCAGTATGAGCTACTCAGAGTAGGGGCCAATAGCCACAGAGCTCCCACCTCAGGAACATATCTCTGTGTGCTGTTAGCAACCTGGCTTCCAGAAAAGGTGAACATCCTACGTACGTTCACTACATACACCTGATGAAATCAGGCCTGCCTTCAGCATGGCTCCCAGAAGATCTGCTTTCAGGACAAGAACTCTGAATGGTGTCAGCTGACTCCCCAGTGCATCCATAAAAAGACCCAAAGACTTGGCCACTGAACTGACAGAATCACCCCAAAGGCTGCACATTGAGAAACAATTGATCAGACTCATCCACCTACTAAAAAGTAAAATAAAATTAAGAATGTGAATCAGAAAAGTTGCTCTGGGAATAGAGGTTTTCATTGTGCTTGCTTTTTGTTCCCAAATAATTTTTCCTCTACTGCCATGAGCCAACAACAACAAAAAATGCGAAGGTCATCACAATAAGATTTAGGTATCGCTCTGTGTGATATATGTTCTAAAGTTAATTCATGTTATCAAAATATAAAGGGTAATGCCAACTGTACAAATGTAAGTTTTGTATAACTTAGTCTGTTATAAGTTAAAGTTTTGTATAAACTCAGCATAGGGTAAAGTAAAATAGTTTAACAAAAATAAAAGAATTTCTCCAGCCTGAAAAGGCACGGGAGGGACACGAGGAAAATATGATTGGAATTACCAGAAAGGGGACCAAGAAACTGCCACTGCTGTGAATCCCTGAAAGGACACAAAAGACAACGGAAACCAGAGATAGAAGTCCGGAGACCAAGGTGATTGCTTCAGATGAATATCTCTACGCATCTCCGTTGAAAATTAACATCTCCACGACACACCCGGGCCCGGCCATCAGCAGTATTGTCCTCCTCTGCCGGTCTATTCAAACTCCCGATACCGGGACTTGCATCATTGATGAAGATGCCCCGGAGGGAAGACCGTCCACATAGCGAGCCACTCTCCACGATCCAGTGTATAAAAAGAGGCTGCTGCACACCAGAAATTGTGACCTTGGGGGGATAGCAGGCTGACAGAGTTTGTTATCCGTGTTCACCCAGTGCCGAAATCCCAGGCTCGACGCTGTCCTTTTAATTGTGACTGTCCGAGACCGTCATTTTGTCTCTCAATAAAATTCTAAATTTTTGATAAATTGAATTTGGTCAATTTTTATTTATAACACCCTGTTCTCAAGTTCTTAGAGTCAAGACAGAATGAAAGAGCTGCAGCAATTCTCAGACTAGAAAGCTCTGACTATAAGAATGTATCCCCTTGTATTTAGAAATAGATTATCTCAGCTACATCTTACAAACAAATACGTAGATTTAATTCAGTAAAGAGCCTGTATTAAATTTTCATGATGCAAAAGTTTGGGTCCAGAAATAATCACCATTCACCTTGTGGAAAACAGGCTATAGACTCTTAGCATAGGGCGGAATGGTCTTTAAAATGCAATAATCAAAAACAAGCAGGGGAAGATTCCTCCCTAGAAAGACAATCAGCTTAAATCAAACTGATTTACCACAGATAAGTAGCAAAGTAGCATCCATAATGATAACTCTAACACTGACCCTAGATATCTTAGTGTGTCTGAGTTTGGATGCTAAATTTGAAATATCAAAAATGCAAGCCCATTTTCCGGCTACTAGGGGAAAAAAACCCCCAGACTCACACTATAGTACTTCGATAAATGACCATTAACCTTCAGGTCTGAGGAAGCTACAGGTCTGTCACTAATGAGAAGAGGAAGGTAACTGTGGTATCCTGTCCATGAATCTGTGAAATAAATTAACAGACTTTTATGCTTCATATTTGGAAATAGAAGGAAAAAAATAATTTCAAAAAGGTAAGACAGCAGACACAAGCCATCTTCTGCCTGCATAGTATAATACATACCTCAATAAAACAGGAACTTGAGGGAGGAGACAGTGTGGACATCAGACATGGAGTCTGATGTCACCATCAGATGATGGTCTGGACACCATCACATGCCCACCATGGGGCTGACTCGCTGTACAGATATGGATAAGTTATATTATATTATATTATATTATATTATATTATATTATATTATATTATATGTAGGCAGATTTGATTTTAACTGCATACTGCATACTGTATTTTAACTGCATTTTACTGCATATTCTTTGTGATAAAAGTGCGTATTGCCAGTCTTACTTGACACAGTAAGACTTTAACAAGAAAAAAAAAAAAAAAAAAAGGACGAAAATAAGGTTGGATTTTTAGGTACTGCAGCTTCATAAGCTTCAGTCAGTGAAGCCCTTTGAGTAGTGCCTGTGCAGCACACTGACTGGTGTGCTCCAAATGAGATCACCATTCTCCTGGAAGGGAGGCTGCAGGTGAGGCAAGCCAGAGGACGGACAGATGTGAGTCTGCAGTGGAGAGGGAGAAGAGGAAGGAGAGATGAAATAAGCAGATGTGGAACATGCATAGAGCACTTAAAAACTGCACATTCTGCTCTTCAACACCTTTTCTTTCACCCCTGACATCCCAGTACCTTCAGACTGGGAGGGTAATCCTCGTTACAATGCTAGCAAATGAAGTTCTTTTTAAAGAAAGGCTGACCAGCTGGAAGTCCTAAAACATTGAGAGAGGGAAAAAAATAAACAACAACAACAACAACAAAATCTAAAGTATCTGGATTCCAACACAGACATGAATATGATATTCATGAGGAGTAAATGTCATGCTGTCACAACCAGTGAGTCAAACCTCTCATGATTGACTTAAGTGGTGAATGCAGTCTGAATCTAAAGCTTCAGGACAAAATAAAGGGCTGAATGTGGGCAAGGTTCTGCTCCCTGAAAACAGAGATGTGGCTGCAGGAATTTGTCCCTCAGATCCCTGGGGGGCTCAGAAAGCAGAGCTGACCAGAGACCTCTCCAGTCACACACACAATATTAGCAGCATGTAAGACTGGACAAGAAGTAAAATCAGGCACTTTGGGGAATGAGAAAACCAAGCATAGGACTAGCAGTTTCCTTCTCAGAACAGTATTGCTTTGATCGGGGACCTTGCACAGGCTCTACCAGACACTGTCAAGCCAGACAGCTCTTGCAATGCTTTGAGACACTTTGCTTCCACTGGCAGTTTTCTTAACCTTAACCTTTCCTAGCTCCTTAACCTAAGGAATTTGCACTCTCAAGCATGAAGAAGCTGTCATGGAAATTTTATCCCATTATGCAGTGAGGATGGATGTTTCCTTTTTTCATGGTAATATCAGACTCTTTTCAAATCTGCAATGTTTGTTTTCACAGTGATGCTTGCAGCAGCAAGATTCAAAGGCTAACTTCATGGTACTATTACATACTTCCAGTTTATGTAATTTCATGCTTTTTCCACCCTTCAATTTAACTGACCCCAACATTATGAGATTATTTAAAGAGAACACCAGAATGACCTACTTTGCCCTGTACATTTTTCATTCATCCTCTATAACACCCCCTTTTCCTCCTCTATGACCTAAGAAGTTCACTCTTTTTTATCTTTTCATAAGGAACAGCTTGTTATCTTCAAAAATAAACCTTACTGTCAATATGAGGAGATGAACAGGCATGGCAAGAACATACTGTGAGGCTGAATGATATAGTTACAATTACTTTCACTTCTATTTTCTGCCTTGTTCTCTATGTTTTTATCCTTAATATTTCATTAAGATGCAATGAGCAGACCTTTTAGTCCCAGCTCTGCCTTTCTGATAATGTGGAAAATGTTACGGTTTTGTTTGCTCAAGTGCAATATAAATATTACATGGCTTTTGAGTGTGAAAATCTAGTCTTGAAACACCAGAAGGTAGAAAAGGCTATACTGTAGGGCAGAAAACTGTTTGCTGGTGTGTCAGAGTGGCCATCCATGCAAATCCTCTATTTCATCCACACACCAAGAGCTGTGCCTCAGAGAGATGAAAGCAGAACACTCACCATCTTCCAGGAAACTTCTGGAGAAGTCTCCTTAAGCAACATAATCACCCCCTGGCATAATGCCGTTTCAAGACAACCTGTAAGCCTCCAAATTCAGAGGCTAGTAGATCAGGCCACCTAAGCTGAAAAGACTTCCTAGAGCACATGGCTGAGGTGCAGCCTAGCATGCTGCTAAAGCCTTCAAGACTGAATGCCAGCGGCAACCTCAGACTTGACAAACCTTTTCACACTGTTACCCAGAGTCTTTTCTCATTTTCCATATTTTCTTGCCTAAAGTAATCTCTGCATACCTGTGTTGCTCATAGTAGAGGACTCGGAGCTTAAGGAAGTGGTTCCAGAAAAGCAGGAAGTGACTTTCTGAAAAAATCCAATGAACCATGGTGTAACCCCAGGGTTTCTCAAGACAGCTGCCTGTCCCACAGCTGGCGGAGCACACAGCCACGAGACAAAGTTGTGGTTGAACCACCAGTGGTCTGGTGTTCACACACTGCCTGCCACTGCTCTGTATGGCCCCAACGACTGGATGCCATGAGGGAATGAAAAAATCCCAAGCCTTGGACACCACAAACAAAGAAAGACACAAACTTCACCACAATCCACTTGTGATCCCAGTGGAACTTTGTGAGTTGTTGGAAATTTAATGAGCCTGCTAGCATGTTGATCGCTACAAATCATTTACTCTAATGCAAAAGTCACAGCAGCTTCATTGACAATAGATGATCATTCTGAATTTGCACTACAGAGACCAAGGACAGAATTTGTGAATTTTTCAAGTTTTAGATAAAACTCTAGTTGCAGCTTACAAAATGATCCATGAACCATTTTTATTTGTTTTGGGTTTTTTTGTTTGTTTGTTTTTGTTTTTGTTTTTAAAGCTTTCTTTCACCTGCAAACACCTGATGTAACTCAGCCCACAACACAGGGGTAGCCATTATGGACATAGTGTGCTAAACACTGCTCACTTGCTCTGGTGCTGTAAAGAAAACACAGTTACATTCATTCACAGAGAATGACCATATTCACAGCACTTGCTATGCTACTATTTTTACTTCAACCCTATAGTTAGATTCTATATTTTCAACAGTAGAAAGGGGACAAACTTTCTCACTGGAATCTGTTTCCTAGTCCTTGGGATCACATAAAATGAAGGACATTGTCTAGCAATGATTTGAGAGCAATAAAAAAAAACTCGCAGTGTTTTGCAGAAGGCTATTTGGTGCACTAGAGATTAACTACTTATACTATTTATACTATTTATACTATTAATTCTTTTATAAAATGTTTTGGTTTCCTACAAAATGGAAACATCCATTTAAGAGATTAATGTATTCTCACCACGTTAGTAAATACAGCACGAGTGAACTAGTAGTCTACTACACTGGGCTTTTTGCCTTTTGAAATCAGATGAGTCATGACATACCGGGGAGCCCTGTCCTGTTTCACAGATTTCCTCTTCACAAAGACAGACTTGAATTAAAAGTGCAGATCTCATAAAGTTAAAGAAAAGAAAGTACACAATCCTGCTTCAATGTTTTGTTTCTGCAGTGGCATTAAAAAGAATTAGGCTCATAACTCAGCGTTATGGGTTCATTGGGTTATATATTTGTTAACTTATATCAAGCAGTGACTGTGCAATGAATGAATGACAAAATATGAAGAGCTCCAAACTTCCTCTCAGGTTATACCGGTTAAATTTTCTTGTATAACATTTTTTCAATCTCAAGGCAATGCTAGCAAAACCTCAATCTATTCTTTTACATGATGGCAAAATGCCAGGCCATCAATTTTTGGATGAGACAGCATGAAAGCTGTGGTACAGTTCATGATGTTTGCAGTACAGTAACCAGTTTTAGCACAAAGGCTTCTGAGGAAATACATAGAACTTTTAGAAAATACCTATTTACATTTCAACATGAGGTGCATAAATTAAAGACTCTCAGAGCTCTGTCAAAAAGACTCCTAAAAAACAGTGACAATTTCTTCTCTGATGAACTTGAAGCTGTTTTCAGCCATGTGACAAGAATAAAATAATTTTAAAAGCAGAGCACTCTTTTGATGGTATATTATGCAAAGCAGCATACTTTAGTAATGTATTTCTTAAACACATTTCAACATTTTACAGAAAGAAAACTGCTCTTTAGAAAAGCTAATTAGAAATGGCAAAAGTAGAATTTGAAAAATAGTGGAAAAAATCCATGATTTGTTCAAATATATGTTTTCAAATTGTGCATTTATTTTTCATACTTTTTCCCCATAATATTTATTCTAAATATGCTGTATCTTTGTATGCATGGTGAGAAATCAGATAGAACATGTGTTTCTAAAGATAGTATTTTTTGACTTTGTAAAATACCTGGAGAAGTAGCAAGAGTGGTGTAGAAATTGAAATAAACATTTAGAAAAGAACATGCAAAATACCTCAGGTGCATGCTGTTTGTTAGCTATGGGTTTAGATCTCTGCAGTCTGCTGTGTACTATCTGGCCTAGGAGTAAAAGAAAAGCTCCTGTTGTACTCTTACGGATTTAGGAAGTCTAGTAAGTCAAAAAATGACTGCTCTTTTAATAGTCACAAAACCACAACTATTTCCTTGGTTTTATTCACTCCATAAAAATCAAAACTCTGATTTAATTGAAATTATAGAGCAGCTAAGATTTCATCCAGTATCCACACTGATCTGCAAATTTAAAGGACTAGGAAATCCAAGATCCCCTGAGTTATCAGTCTTTAAATACAGAAACATAAAAAAGCGAGCACCAAGCTTGCTGCTTGCTCTCCAGACAGTCTGTGACCCCAGCAGTCTTCTGGCACCCACTCATCCTGACCCCCCAGCTCCTTTCACGCTTGCCACACAGGGCAGAACGGACACTTCTGCATGGAAAATCTGGCACAGCAGTACTGGCCTGTTCAGTGAGAGAAGCTCCAAGGCATAAATTGACAGGTGCAAACTCACTGGCTGTGGCTGCTCTGCATCCACACTCTCTCCCCCTTCCTCTCCATGCAAGAGGTCCCAAAATTTTTGAAAATACTGAGCCCCGGTGCTTTTTGTATTTAAGCAGGGGGAGAGGAGGTGTGGGGGGAAGGGGAGTTCTGGAGGCCAGCAGAGCATTTTACCATACTCTGACAGGAAGGGCTCATTTGGCAAGCAAGGACAACAGCTCACTCACTTGTGCTGGACCCTACCACATCAGTGTTGCACAGGAAGCATATGCGAAGGTCACAAGGAGCAGACTACTGCCTTACTATATTTTCACAGGAGGAGGTGTGGACCTAATGGATTGAAGAAACATATCACACTGGATCTTGCTGGCAGGCTGCTCATATACAATAACAAATTTGCAGTTAAGGAGCACAGGGGTTTAAAAAGCTTTTGTAACTTCAAAAGAATTCCCTCCCCTCCAACCAAATTTGGGCTTTTTATTTCTTAGTCAGTGCTAGAATACTACAATGTCTCAGTTATAATCCTAATTCAGTACCACAGCCAGCATGATGAATTTATTCTGTTGGATAACTATTGAATTATCCAATTAACTGGATTTCAAAGTAGGTTGTGGGAGGAGAATCATAAAAAAACTTGCTGTTTCAGCATGCAGAATAATCTGAATTCATGTTCACTGAGTATTTTATACATATTTGGTCAACAATTCTATAAAATTGAAAACTTTGTGAAGTAATTTATCCCACAAGACTCCAGTATCAGGAACTGCCGTTTCAAATGGTAGAGGTAGAACCACCTCCTCAAACTCCTGGTTTCCATTGGAATGACTTGCAGGAGTTATGAGCACAGAATGAAGCCCTTAAGTTTCACAATAATTTTAGAACATACCTTAGGAAGAGTTTTCTATTGATAGATATAGCAAGCAGTATAGAAATACACGTGTGTAAGGACTTGCCTGCCTGGACAAGTTTCATTTCATGCAACCAACAAGGAACCATGAGCTAGACAATTATTTTGGAAGGAAAATTTCCCAATACTTCCCTCATACTAAAAAGTCATAAATTACATTCTCCCAAAATAAATAAAAGATGGTAACTAAGAACCAACAGCCTCAAATCACACAATCAAATCATAAGAGGACTGGAGCAAGATCAAAACTCTGGGACCATCCAGGAACACAGAATTAAGGTAAGCACCTGAGAATGGGATCTGAGAGCCACACTACAAAGGAAGGAAGTTATTCCTCCCTCCTTACCTCTGAAACAACTGTTCCTGCTGTTTTGACCTGAGAAATATGTATTTTTATTAACCCTGGCAAAGGGAGTAAGGCCAAGCAAAAGCAGACCATTCAGGTGCCTGAGAAACTTAGTTTGGCAGAAGCAGTAGTAAACCTCATAGAGCACTCATGCCCCAGCAGACATCCATGCATACGGATGTGGCAATGCCTCTGCAGACTTCTGGTCCAGCACCCACAGTGTGCAACTGCAGCACACCCCAGTCAGATGATCTGTAGATGACAAACTGTAGCCCTCTCTTGACTGATTCATGTAGGTTCCTTGATGAACACAAAGATGGAAGACTTTCATAGTGACTACCAGGTGCTGCAAGGACTGGCAACTTCTCCTTCCAGACTGTGATATATGTCCTAAAGTTAATTCGTGTTACCTCATTTATTAGTATATTAAAGTAAATTCATGTTATCCCATTCGAAGAAGATATATATATGCTGTAGAGATATATGTTTAGTATAAGTTTTGTATGGTTTGCTCTGTTATATGTTTAAGTTTTACTTGTGGGATAAAACAAGAAACTGCATAAAAAGAGACTTCCCCAGCCTGGGGAAACACCCGGGAGATACAAAGAAAATGTGATTGGATTTACCAGAAAGGGGGACAGGAGATCGCTGCTGCTGGGAATCCCTGAAAGGATACAAAGAACGACGGAAACCAGAGATAGAAGTCCGGAGACCAAAATGATTGCTTCAGATAGATATCTCCACGAGTCTCCGCTGAAATTTACATTTCCACAACACACCCATGCCCAAACATCAGCAGTATTGTCTTCCTCTACCGGTCTATTCAAACCTCGATTCCAGCACCTGCATATGCCCTGAGGGGAAGACCGTCACACTCCCGGACCTCTCTCCGCGATCCAGTGTATAAAGAGACTGCTGCAAACCAAAAATGTGAACTTGGGGGGGATAACAGGCTGACAGAGTCTGCTATCCGTGTTCACCCAGCGGCAACCCCGGGCTCGACGCTGTCCTTTTAATTGTGGCTAACCGAGACTGTCATTTTTGTCTCTCAATAAATTCCAAATTTTTGATAAACCAAATTTGGTAGATTTTATTTATAACACAGACACTCATCTCATCTGTACTTTTTAGTCCCATAAAGGCAAAAATTAATATGCTGACACAAGGAACAATATGTGCCACTACAAAATAAGTAGCATAGTACATGTGCAAAATAGAACAGATAGTAAACTCCATAAATTTTTTTTGGAATACAAGTGTGAAAACTTATGCCAGCCTCCAAGAGCGGAAATAAATCCAGAGTTTTGTCAGGCAGCTCTTGTTCAATGTCTTCCAGTGAAGCTGTAGACAGCAGAGATGTCTTTTTGTCCTGAAGAACAGACCATTGCTAAGCTTCTGTCGTGCATGCAGAATTCAGAATTTGGCTATGTCTGGCTGGTGACAAATGTTACATCTTAGTTTGGTTTCCAGTATCAGATCAATCCTCCAAGTGATGGGCCCAGGCCCAACAATGATTTTAGAAGAAGGCTTCTTTCTTCTGTGCCTGGCTGAATAATCTCATACAGTGAGCACTTTTTCCTTTCTCCTCCTTGTTCACTTATTCCAACATACACCCAGAGATGGGGAAAGGAACTGTAGCGGGATTTTTAGAGACAGACACAGAAGAGGCCTGACAGTGCTGGAAAGTTCTGCTGTTTTAGCACTGTCAAAGATGTTGAGCCTGAGAAGCAGCTTTTTCCCTCAACAAAGTGCAAACAGGTAACTGCAAAGGAATGCTTATGCAGATAACACTAGCCATAGCTAGTAGTAAAATGCCGTGTGAACAGCTTGTGCACTAGAATGATATAAGAGAACCCTGTATACCCTCAATAAATTGAGCATTCACCACTACTGTGAAGAAGGTGTTTGGCTGTTCCCCGTGGGGTTCTTTTCTTTCCTTTCCTTTCCTTTCCTTTCCTTTCCTTTCCTTTCCTTTCCTTTCCTTTCCTTTCCTTTCCTTTCCTTTCTTTCCTTTCCTTTCCTTTCCTTTCCTTTCCTTTCCTTTCCTTTCCTTTCCTTTTCCTTTCCTTTCCTTTCCTTTCCTTTCCTTTCCTTTCCTTTCCTTTCCTTTCCTTTCCTTTCCTTTCCTTTCCTTTCCTTTCCTTTCCTTTCCTTTCCTTTCCTTTCCTTTCCTTTCCTTTCCTTTCCTTTCCTTTCCTTTCCTTTCCTTTCCTTTCCTTTCCTTTCCTTTCCTTTTCTTTTCTTTTCTTTTCTTTTCTTTTCTTTTCTTTTCTTTTCTTTCTTTCTTTTCTTTTCTTTTCTTTTCTTTTCTTTTCTTTTCTTTTCTTTTCTTTTCTTTTCTTTTCTTTTCTTTTCTTTTCTTTTCTTTTCTTTTCTTTTCTTTTCTTTCTTCACCTTTATTGGCGCCAGACATCGGACCTTGGGGGTGACGACCTGCAGGAGAAAATTAGCTGTGGGACGCTGAGCGGATGGACGCTAAACTCGCCGACAGATGCAGCTGCATTGAGTTGAGTCCCTCCGGAAAATAGCGGTCAGACGCAGATCTGCCAAGAGATGCATCAGCATTGAGGCAGAGGCTCGCCGTCTTTGCAGAGTGCGAGGCTGAGCTGGCAAGGGGAACAGGGGGCAGTTTTCTTGAAAAAAGGTGGAAGGCTCGAGTACTCACTTCCCTGCCCCATTGACGACAGCAAGCATGGAATGCGAATTTACTGCTGCATTGAAGTCATTTATTATTATGCTCTCTGAGAGAGAAAAAATAGTAGCAGAAAAAGTACTGCAAAAGCTGATTAACTGGATGTGGGGAAACGGACATTTAACAACTCCGCGGCACTGCGAAGTCGGGGAAGCGCCACGGGGCCCCTGCCGTGCCCTCCCGCCGCCTCCGGTGCCCCGGCACCGCCGCTGGCCGATGCCCGGCTCGCCGCTCCCGGCCCGCGGACCGCCCCCGTCCCTCCGCGGCAGCGGCCCCATCGCGCCCGCCGCCCCCGCCGCCCCGCAGCAACAGGCAGGACGAGGAGAAAGCGGCCCCCAGGGGTCCGCTGTCCCTCCCAGCGCCGCAGCTCCCACAAGGCATGAGCAAAGCTCCCCCCCCCCCCCCCCCCCCTTTCTCGGCTATGCCTGAAGAGATACCGGTCGACCAAGAGAGGGGAATCGGTGACCCCTGCTGTCGACCACCTTCCCCCGACAATGTTCCGCTGCCGGAAGAATTAGAGGAGGACCCTGATGATGGAGTAGAACCCCCGGCAGAACCCACAACTGGTTTGAAAGGACTGACAGATCAAATTCAGGCAATGATGCAGCGCCTGAATGAGCGAGCGCATGCAGCAACGAAGCTGCTGCTGGAAAAAGCCCAAGAATATCTACATTAAATGCTAAAAAACAGGAGGAGCCAACATCTTTCAGCTCCCAGTTAACTCCAATGCAATGATTGCTAGAACAAACTGCAGAAAGCAGTTCCCAGGCAACACCTTTGCCTGCCCCCCCGTGACTCGATGGTCTGGAAGCATAGGTGACGCTATACTAGAAGGACAGTGGGAACCTGCAGGACACATGGCATGTCCTGTAGCGTGTCCTGTCCTGTTCAGAGGGGGCAAACCCGTGTATGAGCAGCATGAATGGAAAATCTTGCAACAGGCAAAAAATACCGTAATCCGTAATACTTGAAATACCGTAAACCGTAATACTTGCAATCTGAAACTGCTCTAGCAATGTTAGATTGGATTCATACTGCAGATATCAATTCTCCAGCCTGGACTGCCCCCAATCTGATCACCATCATCAAACTGTTAATAATACATTTACAACTCTGTTATTAGCATGTTACTGCTCAACAGCTTCAAAGGCAGATGCCCTCCTGGACATTCATTGCTTGTGCCTGTGGCATTCCAGTCCCTGGATGCTACAGATGGAAAACAAGCAAGAAGGACAAATAGCAGCACTCTGTTAAGAGAGCTTTTTGATCATGGCTGTGATTCATTGTCCACAGTCTTTGTGGTTTTAGAAACTTGTATTGCTGTGCAGCTGGACACCAACCCTGATTGGATGTTCTTCTTCTGTTTTGCTGTGACATTCATGTTTTACTGCATGCACTGACAGATGTAAATCTCAAGAATGCTGCACTTCGGCATGATTGATGTGACTGATGTACAAACCTTCATAATAATCATGCATTTACTGGAAGTGATTGAAAGACCACCTTTTTGGTAATCTCTGATTCCAAGACTGAGTATTCAGGTGAAAATACTCCCAGCTCTTTGTACTGTGGCAGGAACCATATTCTCCTGTACAAACTGGAGTTGGCAAAAAAGGGATCCACTTTAGCAGGAACAAGTGTCCTCTCACCTTTTCTTCATATTAGCTCCGTGATTGCCTTGGCTGCAATGATCTACAAGAAATTTGCTGTGCAGCTCTTTGAGAGGCATCTCTGCCTCTACATCCTGACTTTTAGCTTTGTGTCTACCACGATCACAAATCAACTGGTTGTTGCCCACATGACCAAAAGTGAGATGTATCTATATGACACAGCATTCATAGGCCCAGCATTGTTGTTCCTTGACCAGTGTTTTAACAGCTTTATTGATAAGTATATTGTCCTCTGGATTGCCCTGATCCTGTCCCTGTTTAACCTGCTCCGATACTGTGTCAGCGTGTGCAGCCAGAAGTGCTGCCCACCTGCACATCCACATGCTCCGCATCAAGGGCTGCCCCATGCACTCGAACCATCACTAGGGATGGGAGCTGCCACAGGGGAATGGAAAAAGAGATAGGTTTGTACAGGAATGGATGAAGACTTGTAAGAGACAAATGTTCAAAATAGATAAGAACAAAGTAGTTTCTAACAATAAATGTTGTATAACTTTTCTTCTTTGTTATCAGTAACACTCCTTAACTAGTCTCCTGCCGAGAGAGTGAATTCCGAGTTCACCCTAGTCAACTCTCCATGTAGTCAACTCTATTGGTTCCAAGCCTGGAAAAGCATGCAGGAAACAAATTCTCTATCTTTGTAATTAACTTAAGTACTTATTACTCTCTATATAGTGAATGGATCCCCACCAAATGGATGTAGTATAATGTAGTATAATTACAGCTGCAATCTGACTTGCTTTTAATTTTAATATTTCATCATCTCTTAATGAAATACTTGCTTAGTGTCCACTTGGAATTTGTTTACTAAAGACTTAAGTTGGTAAAAACCCAAAGATATCTTACTAAGTTGTGTGGCTGCAGCAGCTGCCAAGTAAGAGCCAAGCTGGGGTGGTTTTTACTCGTGCGTTGCTGACAAAGTGGTTTCATGCTGAACAGGGTCACAGTAAGCCTTCTGCATAGAGTGAACACAGCAAGCCCTCTGAAGATAAAAAGCCAGATGGTCAGCTCCAGAGAAGATAAGAGGAACGCTTCTGGCCAGAGCAGCTGATCTCAAAATTCGTCCCAGACTGACAGATCTCCAAGGATCCTGGAATCTGTCACTCTGAAACCTGCTGGTCAGCGATCAGGACACCTCTGAGGTGAATTCGACAACAGCTGCACCCAAGCCTTTGCGCTTTGCATCTGGACCACAATGGATACTGAGTAAATGGACTCGGCCAGCAAAGGAAGGAAAAGAAGGAAGAAGAGCATTGATCATCTTGCTGAGACAGCTGGTGGTTGAGGCCGCTGGTGAACAACGCCTTCCTGACCCAGACTAGGCTGTAGCATGCATTTTTGATCACCAAGGCCCCTTGGGATCATTGGAACTTTCCCAGGACTGGCATGAGTGGCAAGAAAAAGAAAATCCTCAGTATCAGGAAGTAGTAGTTATAGAAGTGAGCTGCGGAGTTTGTGGTGCACAATTGAGAGAGAGAGACACCAAAGCTTTGGCATGAGGGTGATTTGTGTGACCATTGCTATAGTGGTACCCTTGGTGCCTTTTATCAAGTAGCACAGGTAGTGTTGAGAATACCTAACCCTGTTCCTGATGATTTTGTTGGAGTAGCAGATTGGAGATTTGCGCAGACAGTGTAGCCCATTAAGAGAGAGATATGGTAGGTCCGCATGGTAAGACATTCTTGCGTGTTGCGTGCCTTTTGCTCATGGTGTCAACAAGTGTTGCAGGATCTTCTCAATTAGCTCATCAATTTTCTAAGAGAACTAATGTATGGGTGACATTTGCCAGTGTGACGGAACAGTATTCTATTTGCCTTAGCCTAGCAAATCCCCAAGACCCATTAAGGACTTGTTTAACAGGAACAGCCCTTTGGAGCCCTCACAAATTTAAAGGTTATGTGAAAAATAAGACAATGCTGAATTTTACTGTGGCAAACAGCACAGTGTGAATGCCAGGTTTCAGCTGCCCAGGCTGATGGAGGCTGGCAGTGTAAAATTATAGAGCAACTTAATGCTACACCTACTTCACCACCTGAAGAATTAGACCTCCTTGAATATATGAACGCCAACTCTATGAACAGAAGTGAAGGATGTTGGGTGTCCTTTGAGCACCCCACAGAGCAGAGTCTAAATATACATAGCCAGAAATGGGCTGCAATAAGTTCAGCTTGACTATCTAGTAGCAGTGTACACCAACAACTCTATTCCAAATGTAATTTGACTGGCAAACCAGCGCAATGCCTTCCACCAGGAACATTTTTAATATGTGGGGACCGCACTTGGAACGGAGTTCCAGCCAGCCCACATGGGGGCCCATGCTCTTTAGGGAAGCTTGCCCTGTTTCACCCTAACATAACCACATTGATGACTTTAGCAAAAGTCACTCAGAGAAAGCGTGCTACACATGAGTTGGATTGTACAGACATAAAAGTTCCTAAACTCTGGTCCCAAGCTAGGACCATGTTAACATCCATGTTTATACCAAGAGCAACAGCCACCAGAGCAATGACCACATTGAAGAAGATGGCATGCTGGACCAAATCAGAATCGAATTTAACTAGTCAAATTTTAGATGAGCTATCAGCAGATGTTACCAGTGTTAATCATGCTATTTTGCAAAACGATGCTGCGATTGATTTTTGCTTTTAGTACATAACCATAGGTGTGAAGAGTTTGAAGGAATGTGTTGCATGAACCTGTCCAACCATTTTGGATCAATTCACAAAAATTGCAATTAATGAAGAACAAATTACATGATGTAAAAGAAAGTGATAATGTATTTATAGATTAGTTAAGTAGCCTTAGGATTACAAGATAGCTGAAGTTTGTTATTAAACAAGTGTTTGTTATATTATTACTTATAGTGGTAAGAGTATTAGTACTAAGTTGTGTAATGTCATGTATTAAGAATATGTTGCGTAAGACAATATCTAATGCTTAGCTTGTGCAAAAGAAAAAGGGGGACTTGTAGCAGGATTTTTGGAGACAGACACAGAAGAGGCCTGACAGTGCTGGGAAAGTTCTGTTGTTTTAGCACTGTCAAGGATGTTGAGCCTGAGAAGCAGCTTTTTTCCTCAACAAAGTGCAAACAGGTAACTGCAAAGGAATGCTTATGCAGATAACACTAGCCATAGCTAGTAGTAAAATGCCGTGTGAACAGCTTGTGCACTAGAATGATATATGTATAAAAGAACCCTGTGTACCCACAATAAATTGAGCGTTCACCACTACTTCTGTGAAGAAGGTGTTTGACTCTGGCTGTTCCCTGTGTTTTGGGGGTTGTTGGTTTTTTTCTGTTTTTTTGTTTTGTTTTGGTTTGGTTTGGTTTGGTTTTTTTGTGGTTTTTTGTTTGTTTGTTTTTGTTTTTGTTTTTTTTTTTCCAAAATCACCTTTAAGGAACCCCCTCCTTTAATGCAATATTGTTCTCCTCGAATTTGACTAAATTCAAGAGGGCTCTCACTAGGCTTAGCCAAGAAAGCACAGAAAGGTGGCCTGGCACTTCTCTAGTCTCACTTTCTTGGGATAGGTCAGTAATAAACACATGAGCCTATTTTCTTCACTCAGACCCTTATACTGGATTCATAAAGAGGTTGTCCCATGGTTCCAGGGCACCACAGGATTATCTTTACCCTACAATAGCTGTCCCACAGCTGTATGGAAATTCCAGTGGAAGACAGACTATGTCTCTGATAAGCAACAGGCTGCTCAACTGTTTGATTTCACCATGAAATGAAGCGCTGAACATGTCTACAGTTCTTCAGGTTGTTATTTATTTCTCCTCCTACTTGTCTTTGTGGGGGAATTAATTTTGTTTAGGAGCGTTTATTTTTTTGTACTCTTACATGTGAGCTAAACTTAATACACTATTTCAAGTGACTATCACTTCAAGCTTCTAAATCTATATACCAGCATGTAAAAACAAATTCATTTCCATATTTATTGGTGTTTCAAACACCAAGAACTCAATCTGCCTCCCTTTCTGTTCCTTTTTTCCCCCCTTCCCATAGGTTTAAAATCAGTACAGGAGATTTTTGGTAACAAACATTAGAAAAACAGAGGAATATAGATAGGGGTAAACAGAACCATCTGGCATACAAGAGTCCTCTAAACATCTTTTGAAAAGTACTGAAATCTCTGTGTCCTTGGTTCTTTATTCTCTGTATCTCTTTTATACACAGTCAATAATATTCCCTATGGAATGGGGCTTGAGCTCCAGTTTTGAATTTATATCAAATCTCAGTGGTAGGTATGAGCTATTAAGAGTGTAGACCAATCTAAAATGTAAATCATTATCTCAGCAAAAACATCTCTGTCAAGGACTAGAGAAGAGGGAAAGAAAGGATGGGTCATGGACCAAAGGAGAAAGCTAGATTGAACTTTGAAAGCAGTGTCATCCTCCATATCAAGTACCATGAGAAATAATTTCATTATTAATAGCTGTTGTCTTAAACTAGACAAGAGAAAGTTAAATTTCAAGTTCAGGCCACATGAAGGCCTGAACAATGATTTCTGAGAATATATAAATTTCTTAAAGCATTCTTAATATCCTACCTGCCCTAAAATGACTTTTTTTGTTGTTTTATTGTTATTTATTTATTTGTTTGTTTTGGTGTGGGTCTTTTGTTTGTTTGTTTGGTTTGGTTTTTATGTTACTCTTTATATTTATACACTTATACTTGTGGTGTTATTTGTTCGCATATTTGAACTTGTGGTACCTGTGTAGAGCTGTCTGAGAAACCTTCTTTCCCAAGTGTATTCAGATGAAAAGAAATAAAATTTTTCTGCACAGAGAAACAAACATTTTTGTTTAGTGAAGAAATTAAATGGGAAGCAAAAGCAAGTGCCAACATGTCAAAGAACCATAGAGTTGATTAACTCCATGCAGGGAGTTTACACAGGGTAGAATGCCACTAAATAAGAACCTGTTCAAAAACCTTCCCTTTTGAAATCTATTTCACTTTATTTAAAGAAAATAAAGGGAAGAGATATTTCCAGGAAGTTTTTAAGAAATCATTTTTCCATTCGTTTTTTTTGTGTAAGAATTCAGAGAGGAAGAAAATTTCATGGAAGATTTCCCAGATAAAAAACATGGCAGAAAGAGTGCAACATTTGAAAGAATGAAATTCTAGTATTTAAGTTTATTAATTATTAATGTGACTGTATCACACTGCAAAAACAATCCTTGCATATTCTGTAACTACACTGCATGATTTTCTTAAACTTCCTCTAAAGTGGCGACAAGTGCCAAGGACAGGATATGAGATGAGATGGCCCACTGGTCTGAATCATTTCCTTGAACCAATGCCAATCTCATGGTTTAATCCCAGACAGCAATTACCACAGCCACTCAATCACTAGCCTTCTGTTGGAATGGGGGAGAGAACCAAAAGGGTAAAAGTAAGAAACCTTGTGGTTTGAGGTAAGTACAACTTAAACAACAACAATTGCAGTAAGAGGAAGGAAAACAACAAAAAGACAAGAGACATAAAATCCATTAAAAATAAGCAATGCAAATAAAGGGGGGGGGGGGGGGGAAAGCTATACATATTCATTTAACAAAATCTGCCTTGTTTGTCAGCACTAGGGGCTCTACTAGTCAGGCTGTCCATGTCCAATCAAAACTTTTATGTACTGTATAAGGATAATATTCCTGCACTTAACATAAAAAATAAGCTGTGAGAAGCAGTCTGCGTTATTCAGGCAAAGGCAGACTCCCCTGTGATACTGCTTTTGCTCCAGGACCTGAGTGACTGGGGTTTCCTATCTGGGCTTGCTGTGTAATCAGTGCGACTCACTCCACGTAGCATCAGCTGAATGATGTGTAGAGGAGACCCTTCCTTTGGTTGTCCAGCTCATAACTGGCAATTGGGGTGCCAGGAGAACCTTTGCTTCAGTGCCCATCACTTCCAGAGCAGGTTGAAACCCTTTGTAAGCTTCCAGTATCTCCTTTTCAGTTGGACTACAATGGGCCTCAGATCCTCTGTATGCCCAGCTTCAAAGCCCTAAGGGTCGACCTTGAGTTTCCCCTGCTACTTTCTGTCAGAGGCTCCAGGAAAGACCATCCTTCCCAGCTGCAGTATAGAACACATTACAATTTATGAATAATGAATTATCACCCACCAAGTTTATTCAAATTCTTGATGTTGCTCAGAGCCCCATGTGAAAACTGATTTTCTTCCCAGTTCCTTGATAGAGTGGGCCAACAATCAGATTGTAATCAGACACAACACCTAAGAAAGCTTGTTTCCTTTTTTCTAGCTGGTTGAACCACTACTATTATCTACTTTATCCCATCCATCGGGATAGACTTCCATCTTGCCACCTTACTCCTAAAAACTGGATCTACTGTGTAGGTCCCTTGAGGTCCCTTTTGTTTAGAGCAAAATCAGACCACTTTCTTCCCTTCTGACTTTGACCAAAGCCAGACCATTTTCCTCTTCAAAAACCTCACCTGCTGTGTTGCTCGATACAATGATGTTATCAATATATTTCAGGTGTTCTGAAGCTTCACCCTGCTCCAGTGCAGTCTGAATTAGTCCATAGCAGACAGCAGGGCTGCCTTTCTAACCCTGGCACAGTCAGTTCCAGATCTACTGGACATCCTCCAGGTGAAAAAAAACCTGCGGCCTGCCCTCTGCTGCCAGAGGGATTGAGAAAAACACATCAGCAATGCCAGTGGTGGCACCACTTGGCTGCCTTTGACTCATGTTCATATTGAAGCTCCAGAATGTTGGGTGTGGCAGCACTCAGAGGTGCCATTGATTTAGGCCATGATAATTTACTCTTAGACTCCATCCCCATTAGACTTTCACACTTGTCATATGAGGCTGTTAAGGGCTAAGCAGATCTGCTGACACTCCTTGGCTCTCCAGTCAGCAAACCACCTTATGGGTAGGAGTTACAGAGCCTTGGCTGGAGCCTCATTACCTCCCATGCACCATTGTGGTAGTGACTGGTACCCGCTGTTTTTCAGCCTTCAGCAACCCCACAACAGCAGAGTCCTCTGAGAGACCAGGCAAGATAAAGAGATGTCGAATTTTCTTCTGCCTCCAGGGTACCTACAACAAAGGCCAATTTATCATTTTTGGTCCTTGAAATCCCCTCTCCTGAGATAGTCTATGCCAAGGACACCTCTAGGCTGGTGACAATAGGTCGCTTTTGCCACTCATTCCAAATCAGGCTGTCACCAGACCCCCATGAAGTCAGCTGTTTGGATCCCCCTGTCACTCCAGAAATACAAGTGGGTTCTGTCCCTGCATAGCCTGATGGCATTAGGATACAATGTGCACTGCACCAGTGTCTAGCAAAGCCTTGTATTCCTGTAGGGCTGCTGTGCCAGGCCATCAAGCCCTCACAGTCCAGTAAACCTGGCTGCCCCTTTTCTCCACCTGGTGGAAGGCAAGGCACATCTGAATCCTGGTCAGAGTATTCATTATCCACTTCTTGTAAATACAAATCTGAAGCCTTTCTTAAGACCAGAAATAAGACCAGCCCTTTCTTTCTGTTTGGGAACTGCACACTGGAAACTAGAGCAGCAATTTTCCTTGAAGAACACTATTTTGTGACTGGTTTTCCCTGCAACTCACGCACCCATGCCTCTAGGGTCAGTAGATTTTCTACTCCCCTTCATCATGTCCTCTCCATGTTCATGCAAGCAAAACCATAGTGTGGCTCATGGTGTGTACCCACTGTATCCTCTCTCTTGAGCAGAAGAATGCTTTTTCCTAATTCATAAGATACTGATCCCTACACATGGGTCGTACATCCTCTTCAAACTGTGGGAATCCCTGGGACAGTTTCTCCACAGGCAACATGCAGGCCTGGAGAGAGGAAGAGACACTTCCTTTGTACTGGCAGTTATCCAGCAAACTCAATCCACCTTTTGTACCTCTGTGTCCTTCTAAATCATTACTGCCAATGAGTCTGCATAGCACAATGCTCCACTCGTTTCAAATGTACCCTACACAGGTACTGCACAGGTCTTCATATGAATAATTGTTCATTGTCCAGGTCATCTTAAATCACCTCCAGCACAGTTAATTCCCTCACGTACTAAATATTGCTCTCCTGTGGTGGACCACTTGCCTGGGCAACATATAACATCTTCTCTGATAGGAGATGCCATGGCTTATTTAGAGGGATATGGCATTTGAAGAAGAATCACTACATATCCAGCATTCAACTTCAGGATAATCTTTGCATGCTCAGCTGAATTACACCGGCTTTGTAGGCATGCACTGCAGGAGATATAGGGGAAAGGAGCATTTTAGTGTTTTGTGGTTAAATATTTGTCCACATAGTAATCCATGCAGATCATGGTTAATATTTAAAGTCTAACCCAAACCACTAAAGCAATTCACTGCTTATAAGACTGAAGAATTCCAGGTCAATTTAGCTGAATGTGCTTTGAAAGTATGAAGATAAGAGGGACAGCAACTCCAAGCTAGCTGGGAATAATGTGGTTCAGAAATACTGGTAAAGCCCAACAGCATTTTCAAACCCAAATTTTATTGCCTGAAGACATCCCCATTCCTTAAAAAAAAAAAAAAAAAAAAAAAAAAGGCTAGGGAAGATTTCTTCATACAACAGTGGAGACTTCAATTTTATCAAAGCTATGATTTTTTATCAAGACACAGAAGTTTCAAGCATCCTAATCCCTGATAACTAAGCAAATACCTAAGAACTTTTATGGTCCAGAGACTAAATGAGATTTGAGACTTTTGTTCAGTTCTTTTCTTATGTAGCATTACTCATTAATACTAATGGTATACATTAGTCTGATATGAATCAAGAGACACTTTGGTTTTTGAAGAATCATCTGTCCAAAAAGAAAACCCCACCACAACTTGTTTATATTACTTAATATTTATGTAATGAGGAGGATTGTCTGGTTTCATAAATACTAGAAGTAGCTCCAAATGGAAAATATGCTCACAAGAACTAAGCAGATTCTTTTCTCTTACTTGGGTTGATTGTAAATTTTTAGAAAGTATCCAAAAAGTGGACACAGACCAAAGTAGAGGAGCATGCGTTTTTGGAGGGAAGGGTCTGAGCTGGTACCCTGAGACCAGGATCAGCCAGATGCCATGCAATCCTCTGTGAATCTGGGCATTCAGCTTATCACAGCTTGCTCAGGGTAAACCTCTTGAGAGAGAAATAGGCTTAAAACCAGAGAACATCTGCCTGTCCCCACATTTCCTTATGAGGAAAAAAAAAAAAAATACAAAAGCAAGGAAAATGTTTACAAATGGGCCTGTAACTGTAATGAGCAGCTCCCCATCCCTCATCTGTGCTTGTAATAAATAATAGTGAGTTACATTTTGATGTCTTTTCTAGAATAAGGAGTCATTTTACGTATCACAAAATTAGTCCTCTGACTACTTAGTGATAGATCTGACTTCAAATTAGAGCTTCTTAACTATATCTCATTACCTTTGGCATTGAAACTGGCCATCTATGAGTAACACACCTTTCTTTCTGAGCAGATGATTTGGGATAAAATGACTAACTGGTTCCTGGTGACTTCTTGGAAGCTGAATTAGTGGAAAGCATGTTTATTTATAGGTTATTAGCAAGTGAATTCTCAGAGAAGAGGAAGTATAGTGCTGAAGTTTTCTGCCCCTGTAAGAATGGTGTTGCTCTCTCTGATGTTCAAAGGCTCTTTATCTCATCTAAACTTTGTAGAGACTAACTTTTAATGAAAGAAAAGAAAAAGAAAAACAATTAAAGATAAGCCATCATGTTGTGAAGAGCCAGATGGAACTCATTCTACCTGTAGTGATAGTACCCACTGTCCCTATGATAAAGGTAAACAGAGCAGTTAACTCTTAATAAACTTGTTTCCTTCTCCATGCCTTCTAGACTTCCTAAAATACACAGCAGTGCCAAGTTCGTGGCCATGCAGTGCTGCAAGTGTTTGCATGGGGCCACCAAGAGAGATGTAGGCAAACAGCACGGCATTGAGATCTAGTTTCCAGCATTCCTGGAAATATACACTGGCTGCATTGTATATTGCCAAGTGGAACCCCGCCACCCTTGTCCAGACTCCTCTGTTTTCCATGGAGCCGCATTTAGATGTTAAATTGTTTATACACCTTTTTGACTGATTCCACTTGAATGTAGAGACCAAAATATCTCTCCTGACTGTTTTGAAGGCAAATGGATAGGACTTTTTGCTATTATTTAACATAGTAACTCCACTTTGCTGTGTTGCCAATTTCACATTTACTTGTAAGTGAGAACTTGCAGGTTCAGGTGCTGTCACCAAACACATACACAATGCATCCAAGATGAGATTAATGGCATGACAATTTTCAAATGGTGGGAAATAGAAAATTAGAAACATCTTTCGATTCAGTAATGAAGCAACTGAATGCAACTCTGAAGTTGTTAAATTAACCTTTTAAAATATCATTTAATTATACTTTAAAAAAAATGCTGACTTGAAATAAATAACTAGAACTCTTCCTTCCTATCATTTACGTGATTTCAGAAATATTTGTGCCTGCAGTCTAAGAGTGTGGATGGTACTTCTCAAGTACCATTCTATTTCCCTAGGGAAGATGTTTTGGAACCCTTTCCTTGCCGTTTAGGAACCCTCTCCCCTTTAGCTGAAGAGCAGATTTGAACAGGTGTTATAAAAAAAAATTGAAATTGAGACCTGAATTTTCTTGTAAGCCTTGATGTCTAGTATGCTACCTGACTAGTAGGCGAAGGGACTTGATGAAAGACAATTCTAATTCTTATGTTTAAGATCTGGTGCAACATTCTCCTTCCCTGACTTCGTAATTAGTTGTTGTAGGACTATATTAAATCAGATGTGGTGCTATGGAGATGGTACCTCTGATGTAGCAATGCAGCCAGTGTAAAGGCAGATGGGGCAGAGCCAGAACACAGATTGCAGTCGTATCACTTCAGCAATAGCTTTCACTTCAGGAATGAACTTCTAGTTTTGGCTGTGATAGAGTTAGTTTTCTTCACAGTAGCTGGTATGTGACTGTGTTTTGGATTTGTGCTGAAAACAGTGTTGCTAATACAGGGATGTTTTTGTTATTGCTAAGCAGCAATTAAAAAGAGCCAAGGCCTTTTCTGCCTCTTTTATCACCCCCAAGTAGGCTGGGGGCACACAAGAAATTGGGAGGCAACCATCTGGGACTGCTGTCCCCAACAGAACCAAGGTATATCCAATACTCTATGGCATCAGCATATAAAGCCAGGGGCAGAAGAAGGGCTGTGAAGATGTTTGGATGTTTGCTTGCTCAAGTAATTGTCTGCATGATGAGGTCCTCCTCTCCTGGAGATGGCTAAACACCCATCTACTCATGGGAATCAATTAATTAACTGTTTTGCTTTGCTTGTGTGCAAAAAGGACAGTTATCAACCTGTACATACGGATGAGACCTGCAATCTAACAGCTCATCCCTGCCCAAGGGACCACGACTGCATGTGGGCATTTGCATGCATGTTGTTAGTGGCCATTCTGCACAGATATCCAGTAGATCGCCCTTTGTTAAGTGGATGTCAGCATTTACATGCCTCAATAGATGAAACACTTGGAGGAAGATGTTTCACATGCAGGTGTTTCAGGACTTGAAACTGTGTGTCTTTGATGGAGTGCAAATCACATATTTGGCCCTTGACCATGTTCACATGTCTGTGTTGCAGCTCTGAAAGTCCTACAAGGAGCTGTTTCTTGCAGTCTGAAGGGTTGCTCATGCATTAATCTCCTTGTGGGTGGTCTAGCACACACACAGGGCGTCTGCTGGATATTTTGTGGCTCTACTCATGCAGCAACCACCACATTACTCAGCCTTAGGCTGGAGGGCAGATCACGGTGTCTGGTGTAAGAGTAAAGGGGCTTAAAATTGGGAACAAATCTTAAAAGAGTTTAGAGAACATTTCATATGACATGTAAAACAGAGGCTAAGGAATGGAGAAAATCATCTCATTTCAGGTATCTGGAACTTCTTAGCATGAAAGGAAAATAACTGAGTTACAGAAAAACAAAGTGTTTCTCATTATGTGATTTTGGGAATGTCTATAAACTACAGTTTTGCTGAAGAGTAGCTCCTCTTGCTTTTGAGAAATCTGTTTTTCCTCAAAAGGTCTTTGACACCAAGCCCCAGTGCTTAAACGGAGGGTTTATGTATGAAATGTTTATGTATGAATGCTTTATAGCATTCTTTATGTTAAAATTCTGCCTTGCCTATGTAGCTAAGAGCTCGAATTTTCAATTATTTTTTAATTACTCCTAAGCTAATTAACATTTGCTCAAATTCATGTGACACCTGCCATCTGCCAAGATCTCTAACAGGTTTAATAGCTTGGTCACACTACAAAAACAAATCACATTTAAAAGAGTGAAGACATTTTGCTCTGACAGATTAGAGGGGAATTTCTATGATCACCTACTAAAGTGTTTTCTCAAATACTGGAATTTTCTTTCCTACCCCCCAAAAGCAGATCATGTAAAGCCTATAATTTGTTTTTTTCAAGTACAAATTTATTTATTTTTTATCAATAGAGGGCAAAGATCTTCCAATTTCATGTGTCATCAAAGCCAAAATGTGTGGCTGAAGGGAAATAATCTGCTCTGTGATACAAGAAGGTAAGGAAGTAATGTGAACAAAGAAAAGCAGCACAGACAAGGCTTCAGCTCTCACTGAGTGATTTGCCTTTTGAACTGATCCTGTAACCACAAAGAAGGTTATAAGAGAGCAGCCTGAAGTTGTTTTATGTGCTAAACAGTAGTGGTCAGTGTACTTTCATGTAGATGGATGGATGAACGGAACCAGAGAGTAGGAGAAAATCTCAGAAGGGACAACTTACATTTCTCACGAATCAAAATTGCAAATGCAGAGTCATACAATGACAGAAAATGCTGAGTTGGAAGGGACCCATCAGGATCATTGAGTCCAACTCCTGGCTCTTTGCAGGACACCCCAAGAGTCACACACTTCCGGAATTCTATAAGGCTGGTGCTGTGACCACTTGCCTCGGGAGCCTGTTCCAGTGCCCAACCACCATTTAGGTGAAGAACTTTACCTGATACCCAACTTAAACCTCCCCTGACACAGGTTCAGGCCATTCCCTCAGGTCCTGTCAATGTCACCACAGAGAACAGATCAGTGTCTGCCTCTCCTCTTCCCCTCTCAAGGAAGTTGTAACTGCAGTGAGGTCTCCCCAAAGTCTCTTCTCCAGGCTGAACAGACCAAGTGACCCCAGCCACTCCTCATATGGCTCCTCCTCCACATCTTTAATCATCCTTGAAGTTTGGATGTACGAAGTTGTTTGCTGATTGCTTCAGTTAGCTTTCACATGAAAAGTATTGGATATTTTTATCAGCTGTTTAAGTGCCATTAATCACTGCAAATTAAACAAAATGAGTCATTAATTATTAAAGTTATTAAAGACATTAAAGACATCCATTAGGCTATCTCAAATGGCCGGAGTTCATCCTGCCAGTACATTTCCAGAACTGTCTCCAATACAGTTATAAATGACCAGATAACAAGATTATGTCAGTTCAGCAAGTCACTCCAGAATATGCAGGCATAACACCAACAGCCACATAGATGCTGTGGCAGCACAATACCAAGCATGCTGACAAGCTGGAAGAAAACCATCATCAAAAAAGTGACATCATTAGAGGGAAGCTGAAGCCCTTCTCAGGACATGGGTGAGCTGTAGGAAAGAGCCATTGCTTTGGCATCTCTACAGTATGGCAAGAAACATTTTCACCTAATTTCTACTTCATTAATGCAGATAGCAGTGAGAGTGATTGGGAATGAAGAGTACTCACATCAGCAGAGTATTTCACTTCCTGATTTTTCATCACCAGAATTTTTGATTTATCTGCACAGTGCACAGCTTGGCCAACCCACACTACAAGGGCTGTGGCTGACCATAGGACACAAACCTCAAGCTGAAAAATGAACTGAAAGTGAAGCTTACTTGGAGGTTACCCTGTGTGGTGCGTAACAGTAAATGGATGGGTCAATATATAGCTAATTCTTTTGTTTCTGGGAGATTACCAAACCAATGGTCAAAAGTTTCAGGGAAGAAAATTGATCAGATTTTGTTCATAAACTTTGGACACCAAAATTTCTCTTTCAGTTTGTCTTTCAGTCTGTCTTTCAGTGTGTCTAAGGGGAGGACAATGGCAACATCGGTTTTGTCAGCAGAAACAACAGCAGCTTCAACAAGACCACATTCTCACATGGATTGGAAATTATTCAGCTTCAAGATGTTCCTGTTCTGCAACAGGGTGTACTTGTGTGCATTTTAGGTTCTTTTCCTGGGAATTTTTGCTGCAAATCCTCACCTGCAAAATGTAAATTTCATTCCTATTCCTTTCCAGGAACACTGTGGTTGTGATCTTGTCAGTAACAGGAAATTGTATAAAGGCAGTAGAAAAGTCAGAATTTAGATGGTTTTATCTACATCTAGATGGGCAAGTTGCCATCAGAGACAGTTAAACCCCCAAGAAGGTGGCTAACTCAGTCTGAAGGTAGCAGATAGAGAAAGGCAGCTCTCCATATGATTGAAATTAAAGAGAGTATTCAAAACTTGCACTATCTTCAAAAATGAAGACAAAGTAAAAGGATTGCTTTCTTCCTTTGCAGTTCCCGCATGGGAAACCCACTGAGGTGTGTTACTCTGTAAAATAACCCAGTATACAGGGTTTATCCACACAGCTGAAGATCCATTAATTTTACATTTATCAACACTCCATTTTGTGAACTTTCTAGTGCACTCTCCCCAATTTTTTCCTGATTTCTTTTTTTTCACAGCGGAGTTCATAGCTGATTGACCTGTATCATAGGATCAGCTCAAGCTATAGGGTTTTTTTAATCCAGACACTTTGGAGCACACTGTTTGGAAAGGGTCCTTGTCTTTATTTAATTTCATTTTATTTCATTCCAACTCTTTATTCCTAATACAACTTTGAACTTTGAGGAGTTGGAGAGAAAGAGAAGAAAGGGGAGTGTTTTTGTCAATTCAATTAAGGTGCTCCCTGTAACCAGGACCCAGAACAGTGCTGCTCTGCATTACAGCCACACAGAGTTAATTTGAAATTAAACACAAGACTAGAGCTTCTCATGTAATTTTTAAATGAAAATCAGGTGTTTCCAAGTCAGAAATGCCATGCAAACACTGTATCCTCTTCTTTTCTAGAAACGTTAAAAAGCTACAAACATCAGAAGAAGATTATCTTGCTGATCAGTCCTTGAAACAAAGAAAATAGAGAAACAAGGACCCTGGTTTTTATTCTTTGTAAATCAGGGCTTGGGAGTAATCTCTGTCTCCTTAAAAAATGGACACATTTGCTACTTAATATCATCCCATTCTGGGAAGTTTGTATCAAATCTGATTTCAAAGAATAAATAGTTATAAGGCTCTTCAGGCCTAACCATTTTTCAAGATGTTGCTCTGTACAAGTACTACATACATTAGATGCCTATGCAACAGAGAGTATTGCAAGCAAAATTCCCATATCCAGTAGGAAGAACACTTTCACTCTCTGAATAATATGAAAAAGTGACTTTCACTTGTATCACTAGGTATCAGGCCTCTTTAATGAGGTCTAGGGAAATAGTTAAATAGCCACAGATCTTGGGTGAAACTAAGAACTTGTGTGTGGAACATGAAGACTGAATTCTGAAAATGAAATTGGGTTCTTAAGAGTAAACAGTGTCTCCCAAATATTGCAGCATGACAACAACAAAATTGCTGTCTCCTCAATATTAAAGAGATATTTCTAGGGGCAAATATCCTCCTGAATGGCAATAAACACTGGTTAATCAAGAGCACATTGTGAAAGTAAGATTAAATAACAAAGCAAAACAGAGTTTAATGTATTTAATAGACATACTTTTGTGATCAAATTACTTGGAGGATCAGACTTACATGACATTCTATACAGTGCTGATGTTTCAGTGTCCCAGATGATATACTCTGTCTGATACACTACAAAGTGTAAACTTGGATCATCACAATTCATCTAAAAAATTCAACAGCAACAGAATATTCAGCTAAAGCTGCATGGATGTAAGTCCTTTAACATGAAACAGAAGAATAGGAAATGCTGAACAAAAGTTTCACCTGAGTACTTCCAGTCCCACAGGTTAGTGGTTACATTGTCCACTGAATATCAGTATTTTGGGGTGGTGTTTTTCTTCTGGTTTTGTATTTTGAAGTCAGCATTCAGTAAGTCAAAGGGCTTTCCTTCATGGCAGTCTTATACAGAATTGAACAATTATAAAGGCCAGGATGGACCTGATCTAATCGGTGGCATCCCTGCCCATGGCCAGAGGGCTGAAACTAGATATCTTTAAGGTCCTTGCCAACTCAAAGCATTCTATGATTCTGTGATTAAAGGAAATGGAATCAATCTGATTAGCAAGGGAACATTATTGTCAGCACACAATGAGGTATCCTTAGTTTTCACTGATGTTGATTTATTCCAATTACTCTCTTCCACTGAAGGACTGCAGCCACAGTTACGGAAATACTGAAGATTGTTCTCCACATCCCAGTCAGCTTTATTCAAAGTTGGATGAGAAACTGGCTAAATGGCTAAGAGATATTTACTGTGACATCACTCAACAAATAGACATTTTTAATTAAGACAAAAGGTGAACCTCGAAAGGAGAAAAACAGTGGTGTTTCAAACCAAGCAGAATGGGGGCCTCAGTGTGACGAGACCCGGTAATCAGTACATTCCTATGCAATGCCACCAGAAATTAATTTCTCTTTGAACCTTCAAAGTAATTGATTCACTTAGGAAGTTGTTACATGACTTTCTAGAAACATTTATTGTACAGAGACCCGGAAGATGAGGTAATAAGCCTATTTTTCTGAATAAGCAGGACACATTTTCAGAAAAAAAAAAAAAAAATCCCCCCGATTTGATATTTTAATATCAGGGAACAAAGACATACAAATATTGTCCTATTTTATCAAATTGTTCACCCTTGTCTGCACTAAATCTGGTATTTTTAAGGTCAGATCAGTATTTTCTACACTGAAGGAAAACAAGCACTCTCCATAATGAATAATGTTTGCTTCCACTGAAGGGCACTAAAACCATTTGCATTGACAAAGCATGTCTAAAGGAGAAAAATATCTGCATTTTCCCTTTTCACTTGGAAGGGGTTGCTGCTGAATGCTATTCAGCATCTAGCTTTACATAGTCATTAATATATGCATAAAGAACTCCAGAATTTTCTAGTATTAGCTTTGTTCTGTAATTACATGGCCTTCGCCTCAGTAGCATGGCGGAAAGACAGCAACAGGAAAGCAAATAAAAGTTGGAATTGATCCTGCCATAAACAAAAAGGTAAAGACATTGTACAAGTACACATTGTTCCCCATTCTTCCCCAGTTTCAGTTCTCTCTTCCCTCTTGTTTGACCAGATCCAGATTCCTCTCAAATAAATTTAGATTCGGTTCTTTCCAGAAATTCTGCTTTGATTCACAAACAACTAATTTGTGAGCAAACATGTTGGATATTTCCCTTGAGCTATCTATGAATATTCTCTAGCTATATCCATGAAAAGAAGAATAAGAAGAATGTGATTGCTGCAAAAATGAAATTCACAACAATTAAATTATTTTTATAGCACCATCTCAGGCTGATTTCTGGATGAGTTAGCAGAAAACTGAATAAGTGAAGTGAAAGAGTTTCCAATCAGCCTCAGTACTAACAACAGTTTGAATAAATTATGTACCTTGAGTAAATGTAGGCGATGTGACTCCCAATCTAGATCCTAAGTGCATTATCACTTAATCCATGTGGCACTTTTTGAGCCACACTTGAAACATTTTAGTTCAGTGGATTGAAGCATCTGCTTAAACGATCTTGGTTCTTTGTTGTGGTGGGTTGTTCAGACACATTTCCAGGAGAGCCCAGACATGTCTGCTTCCTTTAAAAATTGTGGTTTATTTGGAAAATTCTCTGTTTCTGTGGATCTCTGAGTGTCTAACCCACAACACTTAACTGCTTTAATAGGAAAACACTTCTGCCTTTATCAAAAGGGATTAGGTTATACCAGCCACTTATATTTCCCTTTTCAAACCTTAAGTCTGTTACCCTTGTTGACAAAAGTAATTTTTCTTTGTGCATCAAGGCTAAGCATCAGTCTTTAACCATGTACTGCAGGTACCAATAAACAATTCTCTTCCTGCCACAGGATAAATGCCTAGCTTTTACAAGCAGTCTAATGACTTGAAACTCTGCAACAAAGCCAAACAGTAGGTTGGGTGTTTTTTTTATTTGGACTTTAATACAGTCAGCTCTACTGGAGGGGACACAGAGCTGTCATCCATATGGGTATTCTCAAATTTCAAGCACAACTTTATATATCATGTAAAAACATAATATATGTTGGGACTAAACATATACACAGGAAGTGATCTAGAGCAAACCATGGTAGCAGTAGCAACTTCAAGAGTGTTGTACTTTCATAATCTTCTGAACTAGTACAACAGTGATACTTTTAAACATAGGCACAGCACGGTTCAGGATAAGACTGATGAAAAATTCAAAGGGACCGTGGCTCTACACTATGATATGTCGATTTATCAGAGATCTGAGACAGAGGGTGAATTTTTCATTCTGGCATCTCTTGCAGCCCTAAAAATCTGAAAAAGTGGTAAGCATTACCCTTCAGACATCTACCCATCTACCCAAACAAAGGTTTGCTCCTCTTGCTGACAAGCTATCTGCTGGTTTTGATTAAGAATGACTCTATCAGGTAATAAGACAAGCTTTCTGACTTGTATAAACTCTCAGGATAACCTTGCCGAGTAAAAAACCTATATCACTCTAAGCCAATGAGAGTTTTCTCAGTTTTATTAGGGCCAAGACACAGCTGTAAGTATCTGTTCTCCATATTTATCCTATAATTGAAAACTAATTTTCTGTAAGCAGCAAAATTGATGTTTCTTTCCACAGAAGAGAAATAATCCATTCTATTTAAAATTTCATAATATCTTCTTGTTTGGACAACAAGGACAGCAGTATTTGCTGGTATTTTCAAGCATGTGTACTAAAAGAGCATCTTTGTCTGAATGGTAAGAAAAAGTTCAATACAAAAGTCATGGTATTCCATTAGCCAGAGCAGATCTGGAAAACTCACTTCATAATTGGGTTATACTTCTTTAACAGTCAGAACAATGTTAAACTAGCAGGCTCTGAGAACACTAAAAGGATCTGTTCAAAGCTTTGTAAGCCAAAATTTTCAAAAAGTAATAAAATATTTACACCAGGGAGGATATTATGAATTTGAGGAGTAGATATGTAAAGATGAAGTAAAATGCAGAGAACTTTACGGCTTCACAGTATCTGGAAACAGGGAAATTGATAACTATAACAGTCAGGAAGAACTTACTGCAGAGGTGATAATTCCAATTAATATATATATATTTGATACTTCTTTTCATACTGAGCAGTTTTGAACTTTATTTACTGCATTGCATTAACCACAGTATATCTGTTACTATTCTACAGTGAATCAGTAGAAATTTGCTATTGGCCTAAAAGAATAAAAAATGCTGTCATTCAGAGCCATATCAAAAAACAAGTGAGAGATATTTAAAAAAGCAAATAAATTACTTTTAGCAAAATAATAAAATGGAATGAAATTCAATACAGTGCAGTAGAATAGAATAATTACATCTGGAAGAGACAAACAAAAATCAACCAGTCCAACTGCTTGACCCTTTCTGGGGTGGTAAAAAGCTTAAGAAGGTGTTGTCTCAATGTCAAACACTAACATACTTGGGGCATCAAGCACTTCTCCAGAAGCTCATTCTAGTATTTCACTCCCCTCTCTATGAAGAAATGCTTCCTAATGTCAAGACTAAACCTCATCTGGTGAAGCTTTGAACCATATCTAAGTATTCTGCCACTGGGTAGCAGGTAAAAGAGCTCAGCACCTCCCTCTCTCCTTACTTTCTTCAGGAAGCTGAAGAGAGCAATGAGGTCACATGTTAGCACAGTTTTTTGCAAACTAGGCAAAGCCAGAGCCTTTAGCTGCTTGTTCTGGGCCACAAAATATCAACTCACATTTAGAGTAAGTTAGCTTACAATCAAATTATTTTCTTAGGAAATCATATACACATTTTATAGAGTAAAATGCAGTACTTGTTCAGATTAGTTACTTGTTACAAACTCCTCACTTCTGTAAGCAGTGAGTTTCCATTGAAGCCTTTTATGATGTAGAAATTTTTCAAGTAATTTGATGTCAGTCTTATGAATCATAAAGTCACCAATGAGACACATTTCAAATTTCATGAGAAATATCTTGCTATGGAATCAAGTGACAAGTGAACTTTTAATTTTAGGAACATGCTGATACAAATTATAAAGACTTGTCTTTTTTATAAACTTCCTCAGGACTGTAAATGAGGCCTAAACATACTAATTATCTACAGCATGGAAAATAAACCATGTCTTTAAGGTGAAGAGTCCTCCGCTGGCCAGACAGCATGCAAGCATTCACATTCTGTACTTTGGCTCCAGCAGCCCCATTCATTGGCACTCAGTCAACATCAGTATCAGCAAAAACAGGTTTACAACCAGAGAAGAGAAAAGCTGGAACACTTTGTTCTGCACATTCAACAGGAAGTGCTCTATTTACTCCTATACACTTGAAATAGCATTTCTCCTGCTTCATCCTTTTCAAGAACCCTAACACATGAGACATGACAACAGCATTTTCTGCAGCCTAACAGCACCCTACTGCCTAACAGCTGTGTCTGCTAGAAACCAAGATCCTGCAGGTCGAAGTTTTACCACGTGACTTTTTGGTAGCACAGGATCATTTCTAACCAGCCTATCTACAGAAATATCTGCCAGTCTTTTTAGGTCACTTGTGACTGGGGGCCTCAACAGGGTGCGTGTGAGCCATCAGTACATTTGATAAAGTTTGTAGAGCCAATGATCTCATCCCTTCTCTGACAGCACCCACAGACCCACAGTGTGAAATCTCTCTTTCACTGTTATCTCTAAAGGCATGATGGCACAGATCTGTCTGCCTCAAGGAGAGAAACCGCTACACACATGCTGGGTACACAGACTACTTACATGAGTTACTCTTCATATGCAACTCATCATTGCAGTACCACACATGGAACAATGTGGGGAGGAAAGGCAAGGCTGTTCTTCAGTTGTTAGCCAAAAATGTGGACTTTTAGGAAAATGAGAAATATAAAAGCTTTTTGAGTGATACTTCCAGCTTATGATGCTTCAAGGGAGAATAAATTAAGCAAAAGAATCTGAGAAAATCTTCAGAAACTTAAAATCATATTGCTTAAAAGCAATGTTTTGGTGGAATCATGGCTTCAAGGATTGGTGAACAGACTGACTCAGCCCAAGTTACTGTGAGTTTCTTGCTACCTCTGATCCTTAAACTCAAAATTGCATGCTGTTGTATGTCCATTTACAAGTCTGCCTACTTTTTCTCACTTGGAATATTCTTTGTTTCACAAAGAGTATTTCTTCCCGGCCTCATGCACATCAGTGCAAGAAAGAAAAACTATACAGACAACAGAATAATGGGAAAATGCCATTGTCACCTTGTACTCTGTCATTCCCCAGCTGAGACAGGAGAAACCCAGCATTGTCATATGGATGTGAGTTAAATGACATGGCTTTGCCTCTAATGTTCAGAAAGCAGTAGGGCTAGAAGCAGGTGAGAAAATCACAAAGGTCAAAAAATGAGACCTACAAATAACTTTCAATGGAGACAGTCATCCACAAGGGACTCCATTATACATTTAGTCATGGATATAATGCATAGGATAAAGGAAAATCAATTGACAGGCTATGTGGCAGCAGAGTAAGTATTCAGACATCTAAGTTTTAATAAAATCAAACGGTAATTCTCTAGAGCTCCCCTCACAGGCTTTAACTGTATATTCTTTCAAAGTTATCTTGCGTAGTGTTTGTTGGAAGTATTTCTCCCAGTAGATATAGGCACAGGTGTCAAGCACCACCATATGGTATTTGACTCTCAATCAACATAAAACATATTATGCAGAATGATTTGTGATTAATAAGTCTATGATAAAATGTTTGAATCTATGGTTTCTGCAACACATGAAACTCTAAGCCATCAGAAATATGAAAATTCTTTACTCCTTGTTATCAATACTTTATTTTCCCTAAAATCTTATGATTGTCTGAGACATGAAGTGCTAGTCGTTTATGCAAAATACGATGTATATGTCCCATACTGTAAGATGAGGGAAGGTCTTTGTGGCTCCAAGATAAACTGATGACAGGTCTGTGGGTTGCAAACGTAATATACTATTTCATCCATCCACGACTTTTTCCACGTTTATGAGTGTCTCAAGGAAAGAGGGGCTCAAACAAGCAACTTCTAATCTAGTGAAGATGTCATCTGGAGATGTCATCTACCCAAACCCATGAGAAGCCTTGTGAGAAGGAGGAAGGCAGGAGAGAGAGACAGGAATGGAACTCATATATTTTTATTTCTCACAAGATTCTGACCTCCAATAGTCTCAGAAATGAAAAGTGTTAGATGCCTTATCATGCATACCCCTCTCAAACACAACTTGCACAACATGTTGTACTATCTCTCCTTGAGTCTTCAATTTCACTTTCCCCTATTAACACTTATCTTTTCTCCTCTGATCCATTCCAATTTCTTCTGCTGCCAAGTCAAAGTTATCCACCCTTCAAATCTCTTTATTCCTCATCAAGTTGCAAAAATATTTTTATGTGAAGCTGCATCTCTGGTCCTACTATTCCACTCAAAAACTCAGAAAATTAATTTTGCCTCTCTCCTGATATTTTCCAACAGTCTCTCTCACTCTTGACATGCACATGATGTTTAGCTGCTATAGTCTTGGTATTCAAAGCATCTTCCTTCTCTTAACCATCTGGTCTCAATAACAGGGTCCGAGACAGAAGAAACTTCCTCACCATATCTTCCACAGGTCCAGTTGCAGTTGCAGTTGTTGGGAGTTTGTTGAAGACAAAAGGACTAATTTTGGCTAAAAGAATAGTATTAGGGCCTGGACAAGCCCACTAGATTTCCCGTGACAAGGTTTCCCTTAATTCTAAAGCCGTCATTCTATAAAGGTTATCTTCCTTCTCTAGGTCACACAAATGTTATACCAGGACAAATTTCTGGATTTTAACACAGGATGTTAGGATAGGACTTAAAATTTCTTTTTTTGCAATTTCCCCTTTCATCTGTTTTTCAGGCTACGGCCTGCGAAAAGACCAAGGGCAAAGAAATTTCCCTTTGGGAATAGGTCCAGTTCTCTCTTCTCTAGTACCCTCAACTGGGCTTCCTAATACCTCCTTGTTCCTAAGAAAAGTTTAAACTTGAAGTTTATCTCAGAGCATTGGACCAAGCCGTCAATCAAATCCATGGTCCACCAGGAAAGAACACCAAGGAAATTTCACTAATGCTTGAGTCACATGAATAACACCATGGGTACAAGGACTGAACAATCTTCTTTCTGAATATATTGGCCTGAATATACTGTAAGCTATGAATATTTTCAGTGTCTTGATTCTCTGCAAATGCAGAGATTACTGAGAAAGAGGTAATGAGGCAAGCCAAGAGTGTTCCCATATGGTCTCCCAACAAAATACTGCTGCTCTTTGGCCTTTAGGTGCCAGAAAGCAAATTAACTGTAAGTTTCTCTCTAAGTCTGAATTTCTTGCTTTTTATCATTTGAAAGCAAACTTCAAGGTATATTTTTGAAATACTAGGAAAACAGGAAAGTGTACACTATAAATTGAAGAGATGAAAAGAAATTAAAATTATTATAACTATGATACACTTCCAGAGCCTATGGATTACCAACAGAATAACCCATACTATATTGGCTGAGACAATGGGAGTAGGCACTTTCAAGAATTGAAGAAGCCTAAAGAACAAATTCATTTTAGTTAGGACAACTTTGATTTTACAGCCACAACAGCTTGTGAGTTCTATGAGACAAAATTAAAACCCTTTTAAAACCCTCCTTTCACATCTGAAAGAGCAAGCGGATCAGCTTTAATAAATCATACAGATAGCTCCATGCAAAACACTTGTGTTGCTTAACAATCAAGGACTCAAAGGATCAGAGCTGCTGTTTAACACAGATTCATATTTACAACAAATATCAGGGATAGAGGTTGAAGAAGTGGAAGACAGCCTGTCCATTAGGGACCTTATCCAACAGAAAAGTCAAACATAAAAGTAGAACACAGTTGCTGTATACGGCATTAAAAAGAACAGCCCATTCTTTCTTTCAATTGACACACTTGCTTTACTTTTGGTAAAGCAAATTAACAAATAAAATGCTACTAAAAACTGAATCATCTAGTCTTTGCACTAGCCAGAATGAATGTGTCCTCCAGAGAAAATAACAGTTTGGTCTGTTGGTAACAATATTTAAAGGGTCAACTTTTTCTTTTCACCAGATCAGAATTATTACCTAATTTGTTCCCACTGACATGTTTATTAGCATGGAAACAGGACACTGAATTTCTGTAAGAACTGGAATAGCCACTTATGTTGCCGCTGTCTTCTTGCCTAATGGTCACAGGTTTGTTATTTCAAATGTTGGGTTTTTCTTTGGTCATAATGCAAAGATATTTGCATAATCTCCAAAAGACTTTTAGCATGACTTGTGCAGATATACTTTTGGGCTGCTATTCTTCCATTTATGCAGGAGAGAGAAAAAATTTTCATCTTCATTTCCTGTCTCACTGACTCAGTTTTGAAACAATGATTTTGCATTTGGACAACTTCTGCAGCTAGATTAAAGAGTTCTACTAGTTTCTGTTGACAGGAGATTAAGCTCTTAAAACTGGTCTTTGGGTCTTTGCTGAGCCAGTGTTACTCTCTGGTTCTCAATGTCACTCATAAGTTCAATTTTAAATGTCTTCTGGAAACGTTCCAGCACATATCCCTGACTGGGGAATTAGGGATCACTATCCTGTAACAACTTGACCCTGCTGCCTCTTGCCTGGCAGTCCTGTGAGAGAAGCTGAAAATTAACCCAGATTGTCCCTTCTTTATCCCACACAGCATGGGGCAACAGCTGCTGGGTGAGTTATCTGTCATGCCTCTGACATAACATCCCAGCCCATGCCATGGCAGTGGCATGCCAGAGCAGGAAGCAGGTGGCACATTTCTGCAGCAAGCACTGGTGCCTTGGCAGGTGCATTGCAGACAGCAAGTCTGATCATCCCAAGCATGTGGTCACACTTCCAGGCATCCCAACCATCACTTAAAGACGCCGTGCTATTCCTGCAGGTGCTCCTGGGCAACAGCTTGGAAAGCAAGTGTTCTGGCATATGGAGCCCCGGGCAGGGAGCTACTGCTGGAGATATATTTGGCACGTAGGCTTACTCTTGGGGAAGAGATTAAAGAAAACTGCTATGAGAGGTGAGGAAAATGAGACACCTACATGGAGTCTCTCCTTTTGGAGATATCTCCTGGACGCACTCAGGAACTGTCTGGATTTAATTTTCTGTTGCGTGCTCTAGGGAGACCTTGCTTGAGCAGGGAGGTTGGATGAGATGACCCACTGTGGTCCTTTTACATTATGACCTATTCTGCGAGTCTGCAATTCTATGGTAGGCCAATAGCAGCAGATTGCAGATTCGATATTCAAGTCTTGAGAATCAAATCAGATTTCCAGAATGATGGGCGCAAAAGACTGCTACAACACCAGAAACTGAATTATCCTGAATGGGAGTCCAACAGGACATTACACTTGAGAGGTGGCTGAAGGAGAATAAAGTGATTCAGTTCACACACTCAAAAATCTGTGCTTCACCATCCCTGCAGGAATCCACATGATCATGGTTTCTGTCCTTTCAGCTGTGTGCAAGAGGCCACCAGTGGGGCCTAGCAGGAAAATGTTTGTGACACAGCCATGATAGCAGACACATTTGAAAAATGGATCTTAGGGGCACACGGAAATCATAAAAGATAGTAAATAATAACCAGTTTGACCATAAATTAAAAAAAGAAAATGCAATGATTTCTTCATTAACATCTTTACAGTAACAGTAAAGGAGTAGTATCCTTAGATGTGCTTGAGTTACACTATGCATTTGTCTCTCTGCGCTGCTGTACTGTGCACTGATTTCCTTCTAAATATAGGAATTTTCTTCCATAATTGCACTACTAAGTCCACAATGGGAACTGACTTCTTAAATTTTATCCAGAAATAAGATTGTAACTGCATTCTAAACAGCAAACAAACCCAGTGGAATTAGCTAAAATTTCTACATAGGAATGAGATTGCAAATATTTGTGGAATAGAAGAATTAAGCAGAAGAGAAGAATAAATTAATGATTTCCACTTAGAGAAGCTGTGGTTCTAAACCAAAATTCTCTTGAAAAATTAAGCTCCATACTGTTTAATTGTACTGCATGTTGCCCGAAAGAAAACCAGTCCTTATTATTAACATGTTTTATGGTGTTCTAGATATATTTACAACATACATACTAAACTGCCTGCAGAAAAGATTGGCAACCTCAGGTTTTGGTAAGAAGAAGAAATTAGAAGTTAGATCTCAATTATTTTGAGCTTCTGAATATTAATAAATAAGCTTCTCACATTCCTGGAGTCACTGAGTACATTAGTTACAGCTGACGTCTATAAGCTAAAAACCCTGCCACTGACCTCTTAAATTTGCTGGCACTAATTAAATTAATTCCTAACTGCCAATGCAGGTATACAGTTTCTGTAGGACTTCCTTGATTACCTAGCTTAACTGTTTTCATCAAAACTTCAGTGTTCAACCTCAACAACATAGTTAGGCAAGAATTCAGTGAAACAGCATTCAGAAGAATGACATGTAGACTATCTGTGAGACACAGATAGTGTGTGAATTCACTCCTCTGTTTAATAAAGTAGTAGATTTCTTTCCTGGAAAGACTAATAGCATTTTGAAAACAAACAAACAAACAAACAAACAACAAACAACAAACAAAACCAAACCAACAAAAAAACCCTCACTGAATACAGATATTGCAACCTTTAAATATCATTCTCAACCCAAAGAGATGCTACCAACTTCATGTCACAGGAACTTCATTTGTGGTACCATTTTACAGTCGCTCTGTCACGTCTTTTAAAACTGTAAGACTTCGTACCATTATGTAGTACAAGAAATGAATGAGTTCAAGTTGTGGTAGATGAAGAAGAAACAAACAGCAGGCAAACAATATAAGTCTGTCTCTCAAGTATCTCATAGCAGTCTGGATGCAGCCAGCTGGGTCCTTTGCTTCGGAAACTGACTGCTGAGGTGGCAGGAGACCAGCATGGCCATCCTGCACTACCAGGCTGCAGGAATCTCCACTGCTGGGAGCATCACTCTTGAGGGTGTACAGCAAGGGAAAGCAGTGCCTGAGCATCAGCAGTCCTTTGGGATGCTAGTTAAGAAGAAGACACCTCAGAAAAAGCGGGATTAAACAGGGGACCTACTGATGACTCCAGATGTGCAAATAAAGTGAACATAAATAAAGTGAGGATTTCCCTGCTCAGTATTTCACATCTCCTTCAGATGCAATGGACAAACCACTGTTTGGAAGAACTTGTGTCATTGCTAAGAGCAATTAGCAACAATTCGAATACGAGAGAAATGCAGAGAAATCATACTAACATGTTAGGACAATACTGGCATCCATTGGATTCTAAAAGATGCCATGCTTGTGGGGGGGGAGGAGTTTGTGATATTTTTGTTTCTTTTTTTCATGGGTTTGGAGCTTGTGCGCTTTTTTTTTTTTTTTTTTTTTTTTTTTTTTTTTTTTTTTTTTTTTTTTTTTCCCTGTAAAGAAGTGTTTCCTTTTGAAGCAAATGTTTGGTGCAACTCCCATATTTTGTCAACTAAGACTTCAGTAACAACTGTGATTTATTCCTAAAGAAAAATGGAGAAAGTTTTGTTTCCACTCTTCCTAATTCTTTTTTTTTCACTCCATGACGAAATTTGTTGCAGCAAGAAATAAGAAGATACAGGAGCATTTCAGTCCAGTAGAGTGTATGCTCTAGCAAGAGCTAGGCAGCAGAGGCCTTCAAATCCTGCTGGTTCTGTCCAGGTTCCCGTATCAGGCTATCAGGGTTTCTGCAGTACACTCCTTCATGTTACAAGAAGCAGTACAAAGCCTAGCTCTCTTCAAATATAGGAGCAGCCAAAAGAATAAGAAAATTAAATCTTATGAGGGAACGACAAGGAGTGTGGGAGAAAGGAACAGGCATAACCTTGTCTATGAAGGACTTAAAAGCAAAGAGTTGCAGTGTTAGGCAGGGAACACAGCTGGGCAAACTGTGGCTTTTCAGAAATCCAGGAGTCACGAGAATAGTTTATGGACTGAGGATAAGAAAACACTCTTGGAGAAACTTGCTAGCACCAGCAACTCTAAAAAAGAGCCTTCCTTTGGTCCACATCAAATGTAGCTTGAGCAGTCTTGGGCATAAAACACACAGACTCCACAGAAGACTGAACTTCTGCTGTGTCTGCTGCCACTCCAACCTAGGACTGTGGGAAAGCCGCTCATCTGACAGGATGCTTTGCCCCTTCTGGTATTGTGGGCAGCTGAAGCAGAAGATCATTGGGTTTCATGATAGGGACTTTTCCATACAACCACGGCATCATCTTTTTGTTGCTACAGTTCTAAGTAAGGCTTCACCAATTAATAGTATAATTGTACAAACATTTGCAGTCCTTACCAGCATAATGGCTGTCTTTTGTGAATTTCTTTTCGTTTATTTTTAACAAATTTTCCCCCAAATTCTGGCTTTTTAGGTATCTATCTCAAAGTAAACCTCCCAACCATGCATTGGTTTGAAATTTCAATCCCTCAATATATTTAAGCTTATTCACAAATGTAAACATAAACTTCCTTTAACTGGAATCCTTACTGAAGCAGAAATGCAATTAAATTTGCAAAACTCACTAAAAAGAAACACTGTACATTTCACTGATTTTTCCTGTCTTAACAATTGTCAAATTCTGAAATACCTATGTCTGTGTCTTACAGCAAACCAAAGTAAAAACAGAAGCAATTATCACTATATTCTGCCTGGTGCAACACTGTAAAACTGGATAGTTCTGTTGGGTTATAGAATGATAGGAAAGCACAGTTTACAAGATAAGGCTTGTTAGAACTTGAAATAGCCACTTCTATCTACTCAGATGTTTTAGAAACATTTGCACACTGGCCCACAGTTGAGTCAGCCTAGTCACATATAGTGCTTTAATTTATTTCCATAAGAAAGAATAAAATAACCCCATGTACAGGAAAAAAGCTTACAGTCAAACCTCTATTTTGAGTGGTTTGAGTAGATAATGGGCAGATCATAAGACCCACTTCATCAATGAGAATTTCACCTCTTCCTTTTCTATAGCTATAGGAGTCACACCTTCTGCAGTCAGAGATGAGTATTTGCCTGGATAAATAATATAATTAAGTATTTTTTTCTGCATTTCACCAGTTTTCAAGATTATAAATTCCACTATGGTCAATACCATTCAAACATGAGACCAGATGTCTTCATGTTTACAATACACTATTTTGGCACAGCTTCCCAATACACAGTCATGGAAAATCTTATAAGGAATGCTTTCATGTAAGTGTACCCTGGTGTCTTTGTCATCTTAGGCCATTTGAAACTGCATAGTTTTAAATTAAATACCCAAAGGTTCATTCTGCTCACTATAGCCTAACAGAATGTCTAACTCACATGCTAATTTAGCTTCTATCTCTTACTCCTTTTACAGAATCACAGAATCAAACAAGAAAAGATCTCTAAGACCACTGAGTTCTTAATCTAATACTGCCATCTACTCTGCTAAATCCCCAGGTGCCACCTCTACATGTCTGTTACATACTTCCAGGGATGGTGACTCAACCAATTCTCTATTCCAAGTCTGTTCCAATATTTGACCACCCTCTCAGTGAAGAAACTTTCCCTAATATTCAATCTAAACCTCCCCTGATAAAGCCTGAGGCCACTTCCTCTTGCCATGTCACTTGTTACATGGGAGAAGAGGCTGACCCTCACCTCATTACAGTCTCCTTTCAGACAGTTGCAGAGGGCTGTAAGGTTTCCCTTGAGCCTCCTTTTCTCCAGCTCTCCATGACCAGCTCCCTCGGTTGATCCTCATCAGACTGTGTTCCAAACCTTTCAGCAGTTCCATTGCCCTTATGTGAACTTGCGCAACAACTTTCTTGTACTGAGGAGCCCAGAACAGGACACAGAACTCATGGCGTGGTCTCAACAGTGCTGAGTATAGGAGAACCACTGTCCTGGTCCTGCTGGCTACACTATTGCTGGCACAGGCCAGGATGCCACTGGCCCTCTTGGTCACCCGGGCACACTGCTGGCTTACTTTCAGCTGTTGTTGACACTCCCAGGTCTTTTACCTCTGGGCTGGTTTCTAGCCACATTTCTCCAACTTACAGTAAGGGATTGTTGTGACCCAAGTGCAAAACCTGGCATTTGGCCTTGTTGAACCTCATACAACTGGCCTTGGCCCATGGATCCAGGCTGTTCAGATCCCTTTGCAGAGTCTTCCTGCCCTCCAGCAGGTCAACCTGGTATCATGCGCAAACTGACTGACAGCACACTCGATGACAGCACATCCTGACCATTGATAAAGATATTAAACAGGACTGGACCCAATACTGACCCCTGGGGAGCACAACTAGTGATTATTCTCCAAAACTATTTAACTCCATTCACCACAATGGAGGTGCGGTGGGCTGGGTCACCCAGCCAGTTTTTTAACCAGTGCAGAGTGCACGTGTCCTAACCATGATCAGCCAGTTTCTCCAGAAGAATGCTGTGGGAGAGAGTGTCAAAGGCTTTACTGAACGAAAAACATCCACAGCCCTTCTCTCATCTACTAAAGAGGTCACTCTATCCTAGAAGGACATCAGATTAATTGAGCAGGATCTGCCTTTCCTAAATCCATGCTGGCTGGTCCTGATGCCCCAGTAGTCCTGCATGTACCACATGATGGCAGTCAGGTTGATCTCCTTCATGACCTTCCTCAGCACAGGTCAGGTTGACAGGCCTGTAGTTTTCCAGATCCTCCCTCCAACCTCGTTCCAGATGAGCATCCCACTGGACAACCTCTGGTTGTCCAGGACCTCCCTTGTTAGCCAGGACTGCTGGCAAATGATTGAAAGAGGCTTGGTGAACTCTTGTGCCAACTCCAACAGGACAACTTAATTGTGTTAGTTTAAGCAGGTCCTTAATAAAATGGTTTAACTGCTATGCTGTTTTCAATATTGCAGGGAGACAGGGCTGACAGCAGCATAGGAAGAACAGTATCTTCACTTGGGTAAAGGAAAAGCACTGCTAGAAACTTCCCACATTCACGCTGAGTGCAATTCTGGATGACAAGTGAGTATGACACTACAGCATGACCCTCACTAAATTCTACATTTCAGTCCTTCAGAGGTGAGAAGGAACCTCAGCTCATGCTCAGCATGAGCTTTATTAAGACTTCTAGTGTCCTGAAATCCTGGAGAGAAACCTTAAGGACCATTACCTCATTATCTGATTGAGCAGGCATCTCCAGTTTTCATACCTTCTTATACAGTTATGCTTGGCTTCATTATTCTTCCTTACTTCCTCCAAATGAGTTTTGCAACAAATTCACATAACATTGATAGGGAAAAAAAAATACCCCTTATCTTAGAGGGAAGAGAAGCATGAACAGGGCTAGGAAAAGTTGATTTTAACTTGATGGGCTTAGTGCCTTAAGAGGATCTGATAATTATGAATGTAGAAGTTTGTTTCTTAGATTCTAACTTTTAAATACAGTTTTGTCTTATACCCTTGTATATTTATTACAAAACCTCAGAAAGGATCTTTTGTTAGAAAGATTTGGGTTAGAAAAAAGGATAAAGAAACCGGTTTTTCCAGGGGAACACATCTTACTTTAAGATTGGTTCAACTGGTTAAACATGTTGCTAATAAACTGCAGTTGTGGGTTTGATCCATTTATAGACCATTCACTTAAGAGTTGGACTTGATGACCCTTGTGGGTCCCTCCCAACTCAGAATATTCCATGATTCCTCTTTTGTCTCAGGAAATGGCCATGTCCCACACAGGTCTATCAGTTCAAGAAAGCCCTTTTCTCCCTGCCTTCCTAGTAAAGGGTATAAAAAGGAAGAGTAAGCAACGGACCTACTGCAGAAAGATGGACATATAAACTTGTACGCACACATATAAAATACATACCATGTATGACCACTCTTTGATGTCCGTAAAAGTTCTACTTGCTGAAGCTCATACTATCAAACCTAACCCACCACTTAGTGTGACAGTTGTCAAGCTGCTCACACACTCACTGTATTTACCAGGTTTAGTTGTGGGGCTTTTTTAAAGCAGACCGGCATGAATGAATCAAACAACTGTTGAAATATAAGTCTCCATGGATACAAGCATACCTAATGCATGTAGGGAGTGAAGACATTTTCTAGACATTATTTACAGACCAACTAAACATGAAACCTTAACTTTCTGAAAAAGCTTCTTGAATAGATTCAAAGCAGCATCCTAATTAGAGGAACTTTTGCCCTGTGACTCCAGGGGCAACAGGCTGTGTCCTGCCTAGCACAGCAGGAACTGAAATCTGACATTATCTAACAGCTATTTACCAGCCCATATAAAATGAACTGACACGGTTAATTTAACCTACACAGACTTAGAGTCAAGAAAATTGGAATACCTTTTACTCTTAAATACAGCAAAAGTGACAACCAAATGCTGTAATTCTGTCCTGGAGTGCAGTCATGGGTCAATATCTACCTAAGAAATGCATTTTAGTGTTCTTCTGAACAGTTTCTGGAATATGGTGTCCACTATTAATTTTCACATTTTTGAGAGTGAAAAATCAGTTCAGCTAGAGGAAATTTAGCTGAAGTTCACATGTTCATGAATGACATTCTCAGAAGCTATTGTCACATACTCTAATCTAACAAATTATACAATAAACATTTTTTACAAAGTTTAGCCACACTAAGAATTCTTGCACTTTATTCTAACATTATCTACTAAAATACAGAAATTATATATCTCTCAATAGCTTCTTTCTCTTTTCTCTAGTCAGACAGACTGCACACTCTGTATTTCAAGCATGTTAGCTGAGTTTCAAGGAGAAGTCTGGTATTGTATGCAGTTCTTTATATTTTACATTCTTCTTCCATCTCCAGTGACCAGGGTTAAGCAAAAGAGAATGACCATTATAAGACAGACAATGAAATCTTTGCTTCCACCTGGCATTGAAAATTCCTTACCTTTGTCTTCCCAGGATTAATACTGTTTATCTTTAAAGTGCAATAGAAGGAGCACTACATGGTTCTGCACTTAAAATTACTCTTATTAATCACATCTCTTAAGTTATGTAACAATTGAGACTATGTTGTAATAAAATTCAAGAAATGCTGAAGGATTATAAAGTCAGAAACCATTTGTTGTGTGGATGGCTAATAGAAAAATGGCAGCTGCATTTCCATAGCTGCTGAGGTCTCTCCCCTTCTTTGATAATCATCTGCTTCTCCAGGATTTACAGGGACTTTATACAAGTTACCAGCAAATAAGGAAAAGTTTTCTTGGTACTTCTCTGATCATGATTCTGTATTTCTCAGTGCACAGATAATTAGCCTGTAACTTAAAAACTCCTACAATTTTAATCATAATGTCTTTATAGTACTGAAAACAGAATATATGAATGCACATTGAGAACAGACCACTGAAGTTAGGTCTGGTTAAATATTCTCCAGTTGCTGGATGTGATATGTAATATAAAGTTAATTCGCGTTCGGTCTGAATTAAACTTCGTAAAATATAAAATGTACTTGGGATTTGAAAAGCGGAATGTGAGGGGGACATGGAGGATTGAGAAACAAGAGGGGGAGTTTCTGCAGGGAAACCATCAGAACACTCGTTTACTCAGTGAATAGAAGGAGTGACCAGATAAGACATATCCCCCCCCGGGAGATGAACCTGCTAAGGACGCAGCGATCAACACCAGATGGGTATCTTATCTGTTCCAGCTGAGTTTTGCATTTCTAAACACCACTCTGGAGAAAGCAATCAAGACGTTGTTCCCCCCTAGGAAATCTATTCAACTGACCGGCGACATGGACATGAATACCTGATGAAGCAAAAAGGGACACAAGAAGTAAGGTAGCTTCTCATCCTTACCGAAGGACTGTATATAAACCAGCAGCTCGAGACATACTATGTGAACAGGGTAGATTCAGAGTGATAGGGTCCGTTTCTGTGTTCACCCAGTGCCGAAACCCAGGGTTTGACATGGTTCCTTTTAATTGTGGCTGTTAGAGACTGAGTTTAAGTCTCGAAATAAAACTCTATATTTTGATTCACAAAACTGGGCTTGATCATTTATTACATCACGAAACTGGGCTTGATCATTTATTACAATCTGGTGACCCCGACGTGATGGTCTGATTTCGGCACCCCCTGATCCCTGTCTCTGGCCAGGAGGCGCCCCGCTGATTTCAGCGGTCTGGCAGAGCTGGGAAACCCTGTGGAACCGATCAAACCACAAGTCGAGCTTAAGCTAAAAAGCCACAATTAAAAGGAGGATAGGTGAGATCAGAGCTCTCGGGGAACTCGGGGGGTCTGGGATAAAGGGCCTCCACAGCCACGGCAAAGACACAACTCATAAAACTCTACATGCATGAAGAATCCACACGAGAAAAGGATCTTAAGTAATTGCGTGGTTGAGTGGGTGTGACCAAGCATGTGAGTGAGACGTGATTTTATCACGAAGCGAGTGGGACCCCAAGATTGCAGTTCCACTTCCCTGCGAGGGGTGTGGTTGGTTGCGGGGGAAGCGAGAGTTACGTGGGTAAAAGACACACCTCACATGTAAAACCCGAAACTTGGGGAGTTTGGGGGTCAGTCACAGGAAGGCTGAAAGGGAAGGGACGTCCTCAGGAGTTCTGGGACTGGTAAACCTTTCAGTCTAGGACCAGGAGAGGGTCCAGGAGAAAAAAGAAAAGGGGAGAGCTCATCACTAGGGGAAAAACCTGGGGGCTGATCACCCTTAGGGTTAGTAGCCAGTGATACTATAAAATGGGGCAAAGGAAGAGTAAAGCCCAGGAAAAATCCAGAGAAATCCTCAAAAAGATCAGAAAAGGACATTCCAGAAATCCCGCTTGAGAGCCCGCTGGGGTGGATATTAGAATATTGGGAGGAGTGTCCAGCACAGAGAAAGAAATCTAAGGAAAAAATGGTACACTATTGTGTGGAAATTTGGGGAGGAATTGAAGTACGGGATCACGAGATATGGCCCGTCTTCAGGACATTTGAGAGATGGATTTGTGATGCTTTGGTCAGCCATGTAAAAGGAAAAAGGAATAAGGAGGAGTACGAGTATGCTAGGATTTGGGAAAGAGCAGACACTAAACTTTTCCCAGTGAAAATTAAAAATCCCACTGGAACCCCGAGTAACAAATGGGAACCTTTAGACAATCTTCCCCCGCCGTACCTAATGCAGCCCCCTGAACCTGCACAGAACCCAGTCACCCCTCCAGAACCCCCAGGGCCCAGGCTCCCACCTTTGCAAGGGGTTCCAGCACTGCTGCTGATGGCTTCAGCGCCTCCTCCGGGACTGCAGCTCCTGCTAACAGGGGCTCAGTCCCTGCTTTCTGGGCTCCCTCCCCCGCTGCAACCCAAGCCGGTTCCCCAGCCCTTCTGGCAGGGCGCCCAGCTTCCCACGCCCCAAGCTCCACTTCTCGATCCCTCATCGCCTGAATTGGAATTGGCATCCTTCTTCAGCCCCGCTCCACATGTACCTCAGAACCCACAAGAAGCAGGGTATACCCCGCCCGCCAGGAGAACCAGGCGGCAGCTGAAAAAGATAAATGAGATGGAAAATGAAAATGAGGGGGAGAGAAATAACCTTTTCCCTTTACAGGAGGTGCCCACTGGTCTGGGAATTATTGGATACATAAACATACCAATTAATACAGGCGATGTGAGGGCTTTCAGGAAATGGAAATGGGTAAACTTACGGACGATCCTTTAGGAGTCTCAGAGACATTGGACGAGTATTTAGGCACTAGCATCTACTCATACAAGGATCTTACCGCAATATTGAGGTCGCTGTTTAACACCAAGGAAAGGGAAATGATAACGCAAGCGGGAATAAGGGAGTGGGAATGCCGAAATCCCCAGAGCACCCCGGGAGACCAAAAATGGCCAAGTCAGGAACCCTGGTGGAATGCTCAGACGGAAGAGGGCAGGAGAAGTATGATTGATATGAGGAACATAATAATCCAAGGTATCAGGGAAGTGTTGCCAAGGGGGCAGAACCTGAGCAAAGTGTTTGGAGAATGTCAGGGAAAGGATGAAACCCCCACTGACTGGTTGGAAAGGCTGAGGAGAAGCCTCCAGGTATACTCCGGGATGGATCCCGATTCCCCTGTGGGGGAGGTGTTGTTAAAAACCTAATTCGTGGTGAAGCTGTGGGAGGATATACAGAGGAAACTAGAGAAAATTGAGGGTTGGCAGGAAAAGAGTTTGCAGGAATTGCTGAGAGAAGCTCAGAAGGTTTACATGAGGAGAGATTAAGAGAAACAGAAAATGCAGGTGAACGCAGCGGTGGCAGCAGTTAGGGAAGCCCAGAAACAGGACCGTCCTTATGACTTAGGAAAAGCCATGAAAAGGGTCCCACAGAAAAAGCCAGCACCCCCTCCAAGGAGAACCCCTAACAACCAAGGGGGAAGTCCCGAATGATTTTATTGCAAAAAGAAGGGACATCTGAAGAGGCATTGCAAAAAGAGGGTGAAGGATGAGAAAATGTTCCAAGAAGACTAGGGATGTCAAGTGCTCTTTATTTTGAGGTCCATAACATCTAAAGAGCCTGTGGTAAAACTTAAAATAGGACCCAAAAGGAAGGAGTTGGATTTCCTCGTGGATTCAGGAGCCAAAAAAAGTACATTTAAACCATTGCCCCCAGGGTATACAATAAGTAAAGATTCTATGATGGTCATAGGGGCCAAAGGGGAACCCTTTAAAGTACCCGTAGTCAGGGATGTGGAAATTGAGTCTGAAAGTCAGATTTGTTTGGGAGACATGCTATTAGTTGAAGAGGCCGACTATAACTTATTAGGCTGAGATCTGATGGTTGCGTTAGGAATTAATTTGATAGTGAAAGATTCTAAACTGGTAGTGAGTTTATATAAATTGACCCTCAAGGATGAGAAAGAGATTAACCCCAAGGTTTGGTACACTCAAGGGGAAGCAGGGAAGCTGGAGATGGAACCCATCTTGATCGAAATTGAGAGACCAGAAGACCCCACAAGGGTGAAACAATACCCTATCGTCCTGGAGGGGAGGTGAGGATTGAAGCCCATAATAGAGGATTTAATAGCAAAGGGGATCCTGGAACCATGCATGTCCCAACATAACACACCTATCTTGGCTGTACAGAAAGCAGATGGGAGTTACTGGTTAGTTCAGGATTTAAGTGCTGTAAATGAAAGAACCAAGACACGGTTCCCCGTGGTAGCAAACCCATACACCCTCTTGAACCGGGTTTCCCCTGAGGATATATGGTATCGTGTAATAGATCTAAAGGATGCTTTCTGGACTTGTCCATTGGCAGAAGGGAGCTGAGACTATTTTGCCTTTCAGTGGGAAGACCCAGACACGAATAGGAAGCAGCAGCTAAGATGGGTATCCCTTCCCCAGGGGTTTGTCAACTCACCTAACCTGTTTGGTCAGGCACTAGAACAATTATTGAGCCGATTTTCCCTGAAGGAGGGGACTAAGATCTTGCAATACGAAGACGACCTCCTAATTGCGGGACAGGAGGAGAAGGATGTGAAAGCCTGCACCATATCTTTGCTAAACTTCCTAGGAGATAAGGGACTAAAAGTCTCACAGTCTAAACTGCAGTTTGCAGAGCCTGAGGTAAAATATTTGGGGCATTGGATTAAAAAAGGGAAAAAGAGATTGGACCTGGAGAGGGTGGCTGGCATAATAGAATTACCTCCCCCACAAAACAAGAGACAGGTGAGACAGCTGCTGGGGCTCCTCGGATATTGCCAACAGTGGATAGAGGGTTACAGTGAAAAGGTAAAGTTTTTGTATGAAAAACTAACCACAGATAAGTTGAAATGGACCGAGCAAGATGAACGGTAGTTTAGATACTTAAAAGAGACCTTGATGGCAGCTCCTGTATTGAGTCTCCCTGATGTAAAAAGGCAATTCCAGTTGTTTATAGATGTGAGCAACCACACAGCACATGGAGTATTAACACAAGATTGGGCAGGGGACAAGAAACCCGTAGGTTATGTTTCCAAGTTACTAGACCCGGTGAGCAGGGGATGGCCCACATGCCTACAGGCAATTGTGGCAGTAGCCCTGCTGGTGGAAGAAGCTAAGAAAATAACCTTTGGGGCTCCGTTAATAGTAAATACCCCACACGGCATGAGGATCACCCTACAGCAAAAAGCAGATAAATGGCTTACAGATGCTAGACTTCTAAAATACGAGGCCATACTCATCCACGTGCTTGAATTAGAAGGACAACCACAGCCAAAAGCCCAGCTGAGTTCCTCTTTGGAGAAGCCTCGGAAGGGCTCACCCACAATTGCGCTGAAATAATAGAACTCCAAACCAAGATTAGGGCAGATTTAGAGGAAGAAGAGCTGGAGGAAGGGGAAAAATGGTTCGTGGATGGATCAGCCCGAGTTTTAGAAGGGAAAAGGAAACCAGGCTATGCTGTCATAGATGGAAAAACAGGAAAGGTAGTAGAATCTGGCCCTTTAAGCGCATCCTGGTTAGCACAAGTGTGTGAACTATATGCAGTCTTGCAGGCTCTAAAGGGGCTAAAAGGAAGGGTAGGGACCATTTACACGGATTCAAAATATGCCTTTGGAGTGGTTCACACCTTTGGGAAAATTTGGGAAGAACGGGGACTAATGAACACCCAAGGGAAAGGTCTAGTACATGAAGGTTTAATAAAACAAATTTTGGAGGCTATAAGGGAACTCAAGGCTATCTCAGTAGTATATGTAAAAGGGCATCAGATGGGGATGCAATTCAGAACAAGAGGAAACAATCTAGCAGATCAGGAGGCAAAGAGGGCAGCACTCCTAACCCTAAATATTCCAGAAACCAGAGAAGGTGAAACTCAGGAATTCCCTCCCTGTCCCTCCGAAAAGGAGGTTGAGGAATACAAAAAGATAGGAGGGATATTAGAAGATGGGAAGTGGAAATTACCAGATGGTAGAGAATTAATACCAAAGGAATATGCTAGAAAAATCTTGAGAAGGCTGCACTTGCAGACCCATTCGGGAGCACAAGCTCAGGCTGAACAATTTTTGAAGTTCTTTGGGTGCAAAGGAATCTATGAAATAGCAAAACAGGAGGTCCAAGGATGTATGACATTTCAGAGGACAAACAGATCTAGGACCAGGCAGGTATCCCCAGGGGGACGCCCTTTAGCATACTGCCCATTTGGAAGAATCCAGGTAAATTTTACAGAATTACCAAAAATTGGTAGGCATTGACATTTATTGGTAATGGTAGATCAGCTAACCCACTGGGTAGAAGTGTTCCCTAGTCCTTGGGCCACCGCCCAAGTGGTTGCTAAGAAACTACTGGAGGAAATAATACCAAGATACGGGATCGTAGACTACATTGATTCAGACCAGGGGACGCACTTCACCTCCAAAATCATAAAACAATTGGCAAATGCCCTAGGAATCCGGTGGGAATATCATACGCCCTGGCACCCCCAGAGCTCGGGATGCGTAGAAAGAATGAATCAAACATTAAAAGCTCAATTATCAAAACTTATGCTTGAGACCAAAATGTCATGGGCGAAGTGCCTCCCCCTTGCACTTTTAAACATCAGGACTCAACCCCACTCAGGAACAAGGTTATCTCCCTTCGAGATGCTTTATGGAATGCCACATGAACATGGAATGCCAGTGGGACATCCTTGGGTTGAGGACTGTCAGATACAATCTTATCTTGTATCAATTAATAACAAGTTACAGGAGCTTCGAAAGTGTGGGCTGATATCACAGAGTACACCCTTAGAATTTGCCATCCATAAAATCCAGCCAAGAGACAAGGTGTTAATCAGGACGGGAAGAGAAACGCCATTAACTCCTCATTGGGAAGGACGTTTCCCCCTCCTCCTGACCACAGACACTGTCAGGACCGTGGAAAAAGGCTGGACACACTTCCAGGGTGAAAAAGGTCGAACAACGAGACAGCACTCTGAAGTGGAGAGTAACCTCGTCGCCAGGAGACCTGAAGCTGAAAATCCACAGACAGACTCAATGACTGACAGGCATACGATAAGTTGTCTTCAAGTCGGATGTACCTGTTATCCTTTCATTCATTTTAAGTGTGGTTTTTATAAAGAGATTTGGGTAGCACATTGCTCCAGAGGGTTCAGACCTTGGGGCCTGTGTAAAAACTGTTTAGAGAAGGAGAGGCAGCTAACGAGCTTTTTCCTAGCCCTTGCCACTGAGAGAGGTATACTGGAATTAGATTCTCCAGACTGGTTCCTAATATTCAGAGACGGGTTAAGGGGGAAATGAAATACTAAAGCTGAACCTTTAGCAATCGAGTGTAGGAGGGCGGTCAAAGTGCCCTGTAGAGCAGCACAAAAATGTTGGCCAGGTGGGGCACTTATAAAAGATGGTATGCCAACAGGTCAGACGATGGAGGCCCGGAAGAATACCCTTGCTGCCGAGAAGATGGTTTACCTCGCCACTGGTGGCAACCTGGTGGGCGGAGGCAAAGGCAGAGGGGTACACTTATGGGTATTCCTAATGATCCTGAGCCTAGTCACGTGCCGCATGAATGGCCTCCACACCCCTAAGAGACAAACAGGACAGGAAAGACAGTGCCTGAAAGAGACTCAGAGAGAGCCTACCTTGAGCCAGAACGTAACTTTTCAGGTACATTTTGATTGCCCAGGGATTCAGCAAATGGGGCTTTGTAAGCACAACGGGAGTTGGTTCAAAATAAGTAGATTAAAGGAAAAGAACCATATACCATGACCCAGTGGCAGTATCTAGGAAAAAGTGGGATATAAGCGGCAGGCCCATAATCCCTATTTGTGATAAATGTAATAAAACAGTGTGAGTTGGGGGCAAGAAAGAATACACCTTTGTGGCGTACTTCCAAGTGAACAAACTATGTTACGATCAGAGTAAATTAGGAATGTGTATGATGAATGGAAAAACCTATTGGGTAGGGAATAATGTGAAACAATAGAGTTTCCCTAAACAGTGGGCCCATCATATTAGATCTGCTAAAGGAAAATAATGAAAGGGTTTGCTTGAAGCTAGAAGGAACTTTCTGCTTCTCCAAAAATGATGAAGGGATGGACCCAGAAAACAAAATACAGAAAGTGGCTCAGGAATTGAAAAGGCGAGAGTCAGAAGCGAAAAGAAAGAGGATGGAACAAGAGAGAATAAGGATACTGAGTGAACAATATGAACAATTAGAAAAACAGTATAGTGACTGGGGTTTGCCGGCCTCTAGTAAAAATCTTTTTATAGAGCTAATGCAGGAAATTTCCACCGAATTAGGATTGTCAAATTGTTGGATTTGCAGGGGACTAAAATCAGCAGAGAAATGGCCCTGGAAAGGTGAGAGTTTGGCGCCAGAACAGTTTCTAAAATGGGACAATCAAATGATAAAAACTATGTCACGGCCTGGAGGGTGGATCTTAGACCAAAGAATAATAGGGACAATATGCATCAGTAGAGAGGGAAACAGGTATACCAAAATAGTGGGATATACCCCTTGCATATCCACCCTGGCTGTCAATTCTAATAACAAAACTAGGATCTGGCAACCTGAACCACATGCAGGATATTGGAGTGGAAAGGGAAGAAGGGAAAGGAATGTGATTGGAATAACGAAGTTGAGTTATGCTGGAATAAATTTGCTGGAGCCAACCCCTACCAATCCTTGGGGAACCTAAAAGATTTTTGGGAAATACCCGAAAGCACAGAGATTAAATGGAAAGTCCCAAGTGGAATTTATTGGACATGTGGGAAAATGGCCTACAGTGAGCTACACCGCAGATGGAAGGGGTCTTGCACTTTAGGGATGATCAGACCTTCCTCTTTCACGCTACCCAGATCAGAAAGCAACCTACTAAGTGCTCCGCTATATGAAACTCTAAACAGACAGCAAAGGGAATTAAAAAGAGAACTCCCAAATGCAGGAGGAAACCAAAAATGCGGAAGCGAGGAATGGCCTACGGAACGAATAATAGAATACTATGGCCCTGCAACTTGGGCCCAGGATGGGAGTTGGGCTTACAGAACCCCAGTATATTTATTAAATAGATTAATCAGATTGCAAGCTGTGGTAGAAATAGTCTCAAATCACACTTCGGACGCATTAGAGCTGCTGGCCCAGCAACACTCACAAATGAGAGCTTTCGTTTATCAGAATAGAATTGCCCTGGACTATTTGCTAGCAGAGGAAGGAGCGGTCTGTGGGAAGTTCAATAAATCAGAATGTTGCATAGAAATAAATGATTATGGAGAAACTATCAGAGGCCTAGCAGACGAAATGAAGAAGGTATCACATGTCCCAGTTCAAAAGTGGAATTCGATCCTCCAGGCCTCTTGGTGGGACCAATTGTTTGGGACTGGGGCTTGGTGGAAGAAAGTGGGATTCTTCATTTTAAGTTCAGAGGCAGGAGTCATCTTTCTACCATGTCTAATACCGTGTCTCATTTGACTCATACACACAGTAGTATAAGATATGCAAATTGCAGCGTTACCCACTTATCCAGAATTAGCCACAGGGGGCCTTGGCAAGACCAGTAAAACATCAAAAATCATGAAATTGAATGAGGAAAGAACCAGGGCAGCAGAAGTTTTGGACAAATTCGAAGCCCGAGTAAAAGAAGAAGAGGAGTGTAAGAAATATTGTGATTCATCAGAAAAAGCGTGGGATGACTAAAAAGAAGATTTTTAAGAAATATGTGATGGGTTTCTTTGTTCAGTAGGTTTATGTTAAGAGGTTTTTTTGTCAAAAAGAAAAAAAAAATAACAGGAACACGAATTAAATGTGTTTATATAGAAGGGGAGGGATTGTGATATGTAAAGTTAGTTCACGTTCGGTCTGAATTAAACTTCATAAAATATAAAATGTACTTGGGATTTGAAAAGCGGAATGTGAGGGGGACATGGAGGATTGAGAAACAAGAGGGGGGTTTCTGCCATGAAACCATCAGAACACTCATTTACTCAGTGAATAGAAGGAGTGACCAGATAAGACATGTCCCCCCCCCGGAGATCAACCTGCTAATGATGCAGGACACAGCGATCAACACCAGATGGGTATCTTATCTGTTCCAGCTGAGTTTTGCATTTCTAAACACCACTCTGGAGAAAGCAATCAAGACGTTGTTCCCCCCTAGGAAATCTATTCAACTGACCGGCGACATGGACATGAATACCTGATGAAGCAAAAAGGGACACAAGAAGTAAGGTAGCTTCTCATCCTTAGCAAAAGACTGTATAAAAGCCAGAAACTTGAGACACACTTTGTGAACAGGGTAGATTCGGAGCGATAGGGTCCGTTTCTGTGTTCACCCAGTGCCGAAACCCGGGGTTTGACATGGTCCCTTTAATTGTGGCTGTTAGAGACTGAGTTTAAGTCTCGAAATAAAACTCTACATTTTGATTCACAAAATCGGGCTTGATCATTTATTACACTGGAAAAACTCCGCAGTTCCATGCTGACTCCCCTCATTAGTTACTTTCTACAGGTTTTACTTGTATCACACAACAGGAGGAGATATCCAGCCATGATTTACAGGCTTTCAGGAGCTCTCCTGGCTGCCAAGATCTTTCAAAGATGATTGTGAGCAGCCACTGCTAGGTGTCCATCAGCTCTCTCAGCACTCATGGATGTATCCCATCAGAAGCCATGGATTTATACATGTCAAATGTACCTAGATGTTCTCTAACTGAATTCTCCTTGACCAAGGGAAAATCTTCCTTCCAATATTTCTGGGCCCTGGTCTCTTAGGTTGGAGATTCATAAGCGCTGCTCTCGTCAGTGCAGACTGATGCAAAGATGGCATTCAGTAACTCTACCTTCTCTGCTTCCTCTTGTTTAGTAACATGTCTGCCATTATCCTTTGTTTTCTTCTTATTTTTGTATTTGAAAATCATTAATTAAATTAAAGACTATTCATTTTAATAATATTATTCTGAGCTTCATTAAAAGAAAAATATATCTACAACACTTAGGGATGGTAAGGTTTTCTACATCCCCTGCTTAGCAATTTGTCCTTAAAAGAGTAACAGAGGAAAAAAGCACCAGCCCCAGTCTACGCACACCATATTCCCAAAGCAGTCTTGCTCACCAACAGGACAGCAATGGGACACCAAAGCAGGGCACATCCAGGGAGGTTTAGGAATTGTCTTTGAGATACTTGCTTTACTGAGCAATTCTTCCTCTTCTTTGAGAAATATCCCTGGAAAAAGCCCAGTAAGAAAGAAAGCCAAATGACTTTCTAATGGGTGTTTTAGTAAAACAAAACCAAAAACAAAACCAAAAACGGTTCCTAAAGGTACTGGATAGAAGACACCGATGTTAATGTTATGTCATGTTACTCCACTCAGCAACACCATCTGGAATGAGTTACTGTATGTTTGGTACTGGATCGATATTTGTCTCCAATGACATGTATGTTCTTTATTTAGTATTTTTTCCTATTTAGTTTAGATTACTGAAACTGCTGCAGTTTAACTCTACAAAAATTCCATCAAAAAAGACAACATCTAAACCATGGCCTCTGTTCTTCGGTTTGTGGGTTTATTGTTGTAGGGGTTGTGGGTTTTTTGTTTGTTTGTTTGTTTGTTTTGGGATTGTTTTTTTGTTTGTTTGTCTTGGGGTTGGTTTTTGTTTGTTTGTTTTTCCCCCCTAAGGAGCTTTTACTGAATAATAACAAGTTTGCTTTGGGATCATATAAGCTCCCTCAGCTTGTCTTTCAACACAGTGAGCAAACAAGGAAAAAAAGGTGAGATTTTCACTCTTCCATCAGACATGGCCTACAGGAACTATCTAATTTGAGTAGAGAGTTCTCCTGGTGCAAATTATGCTGCAAAGCATGAAGAAACTGAGGAAATCAGGACTTTTGCAGTTAGCCTTGATCCCCTCCTTAGACCGCGAACAGCTTTAGCCAGTAGGGATGGTCTGGCGGTTTCCCAGGGGACTGCAGAACTGGCCACCTTGGGCAAGCTCCTGAGCACAGCTACCAGCTAAACCTGGCACAAACTGAGCTCTGTAATCCCTTTTTCTTCTCTGCAGCTCGCCCAGCCCTTTACAAACCGAAACAATAAGTACTTCTCTGCTCCCCACAGTAGGTAGAGGCCTCAGCAGCTGTTAGGACATACTGATAGAAGTGGAAGGGGAGAGCTAGATGGGGGAGAGCTAGATGGGGGACAGCTGCAGGCAAGGCGGCCTGACAGCTGGAACTTCCCACAAGGGCAAGTGCTGCCCTGGCCAGGAGACCATCAGGAGGACGAGGGCGGAGTGCCTCTTCTAAGGAGCCCGCGGCCCGTCACTGCCCTGCAGCACTTCGCTGCCCACCGCCATCTTCCGCCGCCTCCGCAGGCCGCCATCTTGCCCCGTGGCGTAGCAGGCGGTGTGCGGGCGAGGGGCGCCACCTGGCGGCGCGCGCAGGGAGCGCCGGCGGCGGGCTGAGGGGAGGGAGCTCGGCGGAGGAGACCCGACCCGGCCCGGCCCGGCACGGCCCAGCCCGCCGGCGGCGGGCCCTCTGCCGCAGCGTTTCTCGCTTTTAACCCGTCGGAAGGCAGCGGCCACGGCAAGGAAAGGATCCGTGCCGATCGCATCTCGGCTTTTCCGCTGAATCTCCCCTCGCAGGCTTGTAGCTCCAGGCATGCAGGTTGTTTTCTGTACTAAAAGCAAAACTGACTTCAGCAGTAATAAATACAGCCCTGTTGTTATTTCAAGTAGCTGCATATTAGCTTTTGCTGAACTAAATTCAGTATCTGAAGGAAGAATAAAGAAACATCGCCCATTATTATAGATGATTTTAAATTAAGTATTTTATGACTGTCTTGGTTTGAAAAGACAGGTATCTGCTAGGGAGAGGCGGGCCTCTCTAGCAATGGGGAATTCCAATCCCTTCCCTCCGTGTTATTATAATTTGGAAGATTTAAAAAACTCCAGCTTTTCAGTCAGAGCTATGGGGAAAGGAATAAAAGTCCTTTACTAGTAAATATAACAGGACAGACAAACAACAGCAGCAATAATAATAATAATAATAATCAGAACCAAGAACCCCGAGGGGCTTTGTCTCACAAGCCCCGGGCTGTCTGATCTCTTGGGATCCCAAGAGCACCAAGCCAAAACGGTGGAAACTCGGGGCTGATGACTGGAAACGGTGGGTTGTCCCGGCAGGCGAAGTGAGCAGTGCTGAAGAAGCTGCAGCAGCTGGACCCGGACTGACCCAGATCCAGCAGGGCAGGCGAAGAGCTCCGAATTCCTGGGTGCTCCAGCAGATGATAGAATTCCCAGGACCAGTCTCTCCGTCAACAGTGGACCCTTACGCAGCCAGCGGTCGCTCAACCGTCCTCTCCGGAAAACTGAGAGCAGAGAGACCACCACCCTCAGCTCCCCCTAAACTAAGTGATCTACTTCTTTTTGTACGGGTCAAGCACCCTTTAAGCATCAGTATTTAGTCTCCTAGCAACTTATGGGGAGAAAAATTCCACAGGAAAACTTAACCCCCAACACACATGCATGCACCTATAAGGAGTCCTATTTATTCTTATAGTTATTCTTTCTCTATAGCATGACAAATTCTTAATGTGTTGTTGCCCATAGTTTCTAGAGAGTAAAATACAGTGAAATATGTAGTCATTTTTTACAATTCATGACGATTTCTAGCCTGAACATTTTCTTGCAAGACATGTTGAATATTAAAGTTTTCATATGAATTTAAAAAACTTCAGTGTGCAAATACATTTTATAGTTATATAGCATATCTCACCTTAGAACTGAGCAGCTAATGCAGCTCAGTAGCAATGAAATCTTTGTAATCTATTTTTTCCTAATATCTAGTTTGTGATTTAGTCATTACCTTGCAGCCTTTATTCAAAAATAGGAAATTTGAAGAGACAAATTCAGCAAATTACACTAACACAGAGCAGGTCTAGGACAGAGTTGGAATTGTTTCTCTGGTGGGCTGGCCTATAATATTATATTAGTACTATGCTGTCTGCATTTTCAAGTTGCAGAAAGTCTTCAACATAGCCCACCAGACCATTCAAAATCTGTACTAATAAGGATACCAGTTTACTTTACATTTTCACTGGCATCCTTGGAGCATTTTAGTTTCAGTCACCTGAGTCAGTGGTAATAGCCTTTGGATATGTTATTTCCCACCTCTCTGCCTCTTTTCCTCTGTGAGTTTTGGTCTGTTCACATTTAAAGACTTCCCTTAGTTATAAACTGTGCCAGACCCCTCAACTGAGACTAGGATATGAAATTTTTAACCTGAGCTTTGGAAATGGCATCCCTAGGATTGAAATACCACCACCATTTGATTACAAAAACAAATGGAAGTCTGTATTTAAAAGTCCAGGCATTTAAAAGTCCTAATTTAAGTAAGCATCATAAGTAAGTTTATTTTAAATGTCTGCATGAGTGCAGTAAACTGCCTCCTTGGCATTGTTTCAGGAAGAATTTAGTAGAACTGTACTACTAACACTGAACTGTGCTTATAGAGAGGTGTAACATGCCATAACTGTTTCAATAGCAGCCAAATTACTATCCTTAATCCTGGCAGTTATGATAGGCTATAGTCCCCCCATAATTTAGCAGAGTAATGAGGTCCAACTACGGGTAAAAACAGAATTTAGAAAGTCACTATTTAGAGCAGAATAGTGATGCATCTGGGACAACTCTGAAAAACTGACTAGCTCATGAAGTAGGAAACAGTTCTGAAGGTAGATACTTGAATTTTTTTTTTTTTTTTTTTTTTTTTTTTTTTTTTTTTTTTTTTTTTTTTTTTGTGCTGAATGCCTAATATACTCTAGGGAAGGAGAAATTCAGATTACAGTTCTGAAGCCAGCAGGAGCTAAAGGCTTGTGGACCCACATGGGTCCAATAGAAGGATATGCAAACTGAAATGTTTCATCATTCTGATTTGTCTGAATCATATAAATCTATTACAATTTAAATTATTTTTCTTATAATTTGTTTTTTATACCAATTTTCTTTCATTCAATACTGTAATGAAACCAGAATGAAAAAGTTGTTTCTAAAGAATTCGCCTTCTTGGTGATATTTCTTTTGTATGGCTCTAACCATTAGTATTGTTACCTTTAACTTAAAGTGGGATGTGATTTGCCACCAAGGCAGAACAGAGATTCTACAGCAACAGTAAATGAATGTCACAAGACAGAATTATGTTTGTGATTCCTGCCATGCTAGCACTAAAGAAGTTCAGAAAATGTATTCTTGAATTAACTAAAAGTTTTAATAGAAGAGCAACATCTTAGCCAATAATACACTACAAAATAGACTATGTTAAGATTGGTAAAACTTAACCTGGCTAAATGAGTTTCTGGACTTTCAAAAATTTCATTACAGAAAAATGATAAAATTATGTCTGTAAAAATGTTGCATTACCAGAGTTTCCCTCTATGACTAATGATATATGATCATTGTCATCTTTGTTCACAGTTTTGATTTTTCTCTCTCGGTTTTTGTTCCAGGATTCAGGTGGTTTTAGAGCCTTTTTGCCTTCTGCAAAGCTCTGAGCCAGACGCAAGAAAGAGACGGAGTCTTCAGGTTCTGATTATTCAAGGTTGCGTGCTTTGTTTATTGTTTCTTATCTTACAATTTTCTCAGTGCCCAACTAAGATCTGTGCAGCTGCTTGAGCATCTGGCGACTCCTCCCGGACTGGGCTGTTGCTATCTTTTATACTAATTGCTACGTGGTTTTTTATTTATCATTATTTGCCAATACCTATCACTTATACTAAACAGGTCATCCCTACTTAGACCCATTCTCCTTAAACTACTTCGTGCCACCGTCACTGCAGAAAATGGAGTGAGGGAAGAAGAAAGAAGGAGCAGGAGACAACGCCCCAAATCCTCCATCTTGCTCCCATTCACTTCCATACTAAAACCCCAAACCTACTGTTTTCTCACCCTGTGATAAGCTAAACTACTATCTTTCACACTCTTGTGGCCTGCAATCCATCCCACAGTGCAGGAAGCCTTTTCCATGGACTGGGGTCAAAGCCAATGTCCCCCTGGGCTCTGTGCCAGGGTCCCAGACCCCCTGTCCAGGTCTCTGACCCTCCAGGGCAGCCAAAGGAATGCCCTGGACTCCAACATTTCTCTGCGTATCAAGTAGAAACTTGCATTGCCCTTCTGCATTGCTTAAAACACAAATAATACAGCTTGCTTGAATTCCAGCAGTTCATGAGACAGCTGAGCCTTCTGTTGCATCAACACGTCTTTTTTGCTCTTTTTCAAGTTCTCAGACAAGCCAATTCTTTCAGCACACCCTAAAGAAAATGGGAGACTGCATTCACTATAGAAGGCAGCAATAACAAATTTTGGTGACCATTGTAATGTGTTGTAATGCATTAATGGGGTTTATATTTGTAATGTTCTTTTCTATCTGTCCCTGCCCAGCAGTGCCCATCCCCCTCACTGAGATGTAATCTAATCCTGTTTCTTCTTACTGAACACTGATTGGGCGAGGCCTCTGGGGTCTCCCCTCTGGGCCCTGGGGGAAAAAGCCATGGCGGGGGAGGGGCCAGCACTCTTTGGCATCAGCAGTCTATCGGGTAGGGTCTCAAAGCTGAGCAGGACATAAGAATAAAAGTAGAAATGCCCAACTGAAGTCAGAGAGTCAAGACTCTACCTTTGGCGGCCGTCTAGTCTCGTAGGGAAGGTTACAGTAATGTAAGACAGATGATCTGCTTGATGGCATCATAAGCTAAGTCCAGAAATGCTTGGCTCTTGTAATTTTTCATTTCATACATCTAATGAAGAGTAAATATGTGTGTGTATAAATATATATCTCACAATTATGAGTACCACTCCACCATTCATTCCTAGCAAGGAGGGTTCATATTTCCTTGAAGGTCCTTTTGTCCTTCTCAACTAAAGCAGACGAAACTGATGATTGACACCTTTTTGGTTGTTTTTTTTTTTTTTGGGGGGGGGCGCGGTGGGGCAGGGGGCTAATGAACTCTTTCTTTCCTACTTGCCTATCAAGTGCAGTTCTGCATAACTGCTCATTGCTGCTCCCAGTACTGAAGAAATCACAAGACAATTTTGCACTCTGTATTGTGCCAGCAGCATTCAGCAAATCTTTGGTCTCTCAGCTAGTTTCTCTTTGCAATCAGGATTACCAATCAAAAAAAAGGAGACAGCAGAGCACTTGAAGTATTCTACATCTCACCAGTCATTTTCAACCCCAAAATCTAGTAAAACGTGTTTGTTCAACACAGAGGTAGAAGGGCTTGTGGGATATGGGGTTATATTCGTTAAAGTTGTAAAGGCTTACATTCACCAGAAGACCCTGTGGGGAAGGCAGATGGCTGGAGGTCAGCTGGGAGTGAGAGGCAGTTAGGAGGAACATGTGGACAGCAGACTGCATCTGAGCAGCCAGTGGGTACCCTTCTTCTAAGTTCTGGTTCTGTCCACTGGAAACTAAAGCTCTATAAGGGGTTTATTTCTACAGTAAAGGAGTCTTCTCAGATGCGTAAAAGGGTCCATGTCTCTTTGTTCCCCATTGCTAAAAGGACTGTCTCGCTGTGAGATGTCAGGTAAACCTTTCTTCTAATAGCTCTGTTCTGTGATCCTGTTGCTACTCTTTCCTTCACCTCCTGCCCTGGATACTCTTTAATCCTTTAACCACAAACATTTCTGCTATTTAAATTCTTCCAGAATGCATATAACCTGTGGAACTGCTGGTCATCCAAGTGTAGACAACTCTACAACAAATTTTCTTTCCCCTTTTCATCTTCCCAGGCTGTAACATTTATACCTCAAAACTTTTGCTTGGCAGACTTACCAAAGCTGGCTAATTCAGGTTTCTGCACACAGTTAAAAAACATAAATGATCTCTATATGTTGTGTGTGTATTATATGACTTTCTTATATATGATTATATATAATGACTACTTCTTTAAACAAAAATGCATCCCAAACAGACAGGATTAGGGTGAGAAGTGTTGCTTCTTGAGAAGGCTAAAGTCTGGCCCAGTGACTACATGCTGTGGACATAGAGTAATGGAGTAAAATGGTGCTGCTACAGGTGGGTCATGTTAGTTTTGTTGTTGGAACTGAAGGTAATCTCAGACTTCACTAAGAGATAAGAGAATACTCTTTATGGGACTAGAAAGATCAGGTGTTGATCCTAGTCATTATGATCCCAGTCATAATACACAGAGATGTAGCTATTGCATAGACTCTTTCTGTTTCAGATTTGGCAGGGGGAGGTCATTGAAGCAGCACCAGGTGTAAGCTGGTTTGAAAATGAAACTTATGTGTTGGGTATTTATTAAACCACTGATACCTCAAAGGAAACAAAAATAAACACTGATTTATTTAGGAGAATGATCTTCTGTTTACCCAAAGCCACACCACACAAATAATTTCCTCTTCAGCTTTACGCTAGCCACAGCTTTCAAATGGAATTCCCATTTAAATCTCTGACATAATCAGAGCACTTTCAGAGGAGAATTTGACCCTGAGAGAGGCAGGAGAACTGGACAGATTTGCTAATAGTCATGTGATTAAAACAGCCTTTTCATTAGCCCTTCATGCAGCACAGAGATTGCCTTGAAACATACCCTAACTAGTGTCAGAAACAGCCAAACCAGAGATGAAAAGCTTCCTTATACTCAAATGAAAAGGGAAAATAAGACCCTAAGCTATTCTATGACAGTCTTCCTAAAGAGTTTCTCACAGGTCATCTACCAGTGCCCATCCTCACATAGGGCAACAATTGTTGGCGTCACCGCTTGGCACCACCAGGCAGTAGATGCAAACTGACTGACACTGTCATTTTGCTATCCTACAGTGACACCATCTTACCTTTCCCCTGATTGACAGAGGGCTCAAATTACTGACTCTGAAGATGGTAGAAAGCGTCAGTCTTCCCGCAAACCTTTCATACCGTCTCTCCATGAGTTCCCACTAGCAGCTCCTCATAGCACTGACTTCACTCATCCTTCTACACAGCCAGCTAACTCTTTTCAGTCCCTTGCATGACCACCTAACTTTTCCTCCTCACAACACAGCCAACAAACTCCAACCAACCCTCCACCACCTAACCCACTATTTTGTAACACCCAGCCTTATTGGACATAGCTGTGACCTACTGAGGGCAAGGCTGTTTCCACTCTTTGGTAATTACTGCAACTGTAACTCATATGGCGCAAGATTGCTGGCAGCACTATCTTTATCCACTCTCCCACAGTCACCATTTAAAATGGCATCCTTTTCCCACCAGCACAGAAGTACTGGACTACCCTGGACATTCACGTTCTCAGGCACCCTTTCTTCCCTTAAATGCAGAATACATTAGCATCAGTTGCATTTTAGGGGCCCACAGAAATTAGTCCATACAGCCCAGGCATTTATATGGAAAAAAGAAAAATGACCAAGTCTCATGATCCCTATGAAGCAAAACTTCAGGAGTTTAGAGAAGAGCAGTTTCTTTCCTGATTTTCCCCATACGTCATATTTAGTTCACCTACCCTGTCTGTAGGTAGCCTGGTTCTTTACTCCCCTGTTTGACATTGGTAGGAGATTTATCCTATTTCACACTTAGAGGGCTAAGAATTTTGTGTATTCTTCCAAACTCGTTACTTTTATCTCTAAACTTTTCCATGAAATATGAACCAGTTTATGCAGGCTGCATGGGATATAAAGACTAATAAGGTAGGTTTTTCCTTCCAACAGAGGTACAGAGAACAAAATACATACAAGTTAAAGGTCATCTCTTAATGGAATAAGCAGCTGGGGCATGAGGAGAAGATCTGCCTCATCATTTTAATGGCTAGTGGAAGAGTGATATTATGATCCAATACAACACTTGGTCATGGTCAAGCATTAACAAAAACTTATCAGTGGTAAAAAATTAAAGTGCCGATATATATTTTATAAAAATTTCTCAAACCACAGCCAGTCTGAAGCAGATACTTTGAAGCAGGGGTGTGATGTGAAACTGGATATGAAACTAAATCAGTTATAATACTGTTCATTTTAAAATACTACTGAAACCACTGATAATCTGAAGATAGTGATAATGTCTGTGTTTCAAGTTAATGATGCATAGAATTCTGCCCCATCTTGATAATTTCTACTGAAATAGGAAGAAATGAAAGTATTTTCTTGTTTGTAAAGAGTAAGTCCTTTACAAAAATCCTTGTTTGCAATTAGAAATTGTTTGGCAAAACATAGTGTAGGAGGGTTATCTCTGTGAGGTTTTGAGCAAAGCATTTATATTTTCCTTTCTGGCTCAAATTTTATTTTATTGCATATTTACAAATGAACATTATTTTTATCTCTTTATTTTTAATACTTCTATAATTTTTCCCTCTGTTATTATAGCTGAGGTATCCTTGTCATTGAGCAGGGACAGAGTGCTCCACTAAGCAGGAAGATACAGGTCTACAGTGCCAGAGAAGGACAATCATGACAGGCCTGTAGATAGTCTCCAGCCAAAAGTAGAAGTTAACAGATGAATACATGGTGATAAGATAAATGCAAGGTAAAGCCAGGAAGCAAATCCATGTGGTCAGAGTCAGGATTCAGATCAACAGGGTTCCTGGCCAGGTATGGGCATAGGTGCAATATAGCTCTGGCAGTAAACAAGTGTGAGAGCCCAGCCTAAAAGCAGATCCTGGAGAAAGGTGAGTAGTCCCTGCAGGGGCTTCTCAGGCAACACTCCTGCATGTGGCTTCATGGCTGGAGAGCTGTACTGTCCATGTTGGCCCTGAGACCAGGTGAGTAGTTTCCAGGAGAGAGGGGCACACTCAGGGAGCATAGCCACTTATAACCCCTGTCAGGATTGTGCTTCTTTTTTATTGTTTGCTTTATACATAATACAGAAAAATGAGTTGGTGGTTGTTTTTTTTCAGAACTAAGTATCAGAACGCCATGTGAAGATTCACTGGACATCAGGGCTCTAGTTGCTATTTATGTCTTTGAGAATCTCCTTTTGGAATTTTATAAGCCAGAGAATTATTTTATAAGAACTAAAATATAAAGGAAATGAGGGGTCTGGAAGAAATATATAAGATGAGAAGATACAGCTCATCTCCTAACTAGTATTTGACAGAGCAGGGCACTGAAATACTTTATGGTAGAATCATCTGATATATCATGCTTCTTGCCAACCAGACTGCACTAGAAATCATTAAGGATTCTACTTTGCAGTGTACTCTCTGAAGGGAGAGGGATATCAAAAAACAGGAGAACAAGCAATTAGAAGTAAACCTAGACAATATAAAATTGAAATAATGGAAAATGAAAATCCTCTGTATAAAGATGACTTCATACACCCACATTTCTCCTTGCAGTAGGTTCTCAAGTTTTCTATTCTGGAACTAGCACATCATTGGGAAAAGCAAAGACATGTGCCAGGAATTTCAGTTAAAGTGAGCCCTAAATCAGATGGTAGTTGCACGTGACTATGAAAGATACCTTATTTTATTCCCAACAGGTATGTCATATCAGGTGTTTGGGTTTTAAATCAAAATAGGGTTTTTTTTTTCCCGACTCTTCCTTTCAGTCACCATTTCAGCTACTATTTCTTGTGTCAAAGCTACAGTGCAAGTGGTAGATTGATCTCTGGGTGAAGAAGTTTCTGGCTGCCCAGTGTTTTCTGACAGAAGAAAGAGATGTCTGACATCAGCATCAGAAGTAATGAACCCAAAGAACCAGAGAATCCTGAATAATAGAGAAATCTTTTCAGGTTCAGTAGCATACAAAAATCTTCTCCCACTAGACTACTTCTGACAACTAGTCAGTCACAAAATATTCTACAAAATGTCATAATGCCAAACTGGATGTTTTCGAAGTTTACTTCACTTGAGGCACAGATTAGAAAAGCTCATTGAGACAAAGACTCCCTCAGCAGAATGACTGTGATATTAAAGACTGATTTTTACTTCTCTCTGAAACGGACATTTATTTTAATTACAGAATGAGAAGTGTTGGTGTCGTAGTGATCCCAGGCTGCATTTGCAATCACTTGCTTGCATACAAAAATCTGAGGACAAGGTGTTAATTCTACAGTTGGAATATCTGTTCTGCTTTTTTTTTTTTTTTTTTTTTTTTTTTTTTTTTTTTTTTTTTTTTTTTTTTTTTTTTTAATTTGAGTTTATTCTTGTATTGTGTTACAGAAGATCCTCTTTTCCGGGTGAAGAAATATGAGAATACTTGTGTGGAAGGCATCTTGAGACATAGTAACTAGCAGAAACCAGAGTGGTGGAGACTTTGAGCCTATAAAAAGGATATGGAGCAATCTGACTGTTCTTTGTGTAGCTGGGTAAGTATTGAACTGAAATTATAGCAAGATAGAAGCTGGTGGGGCTATAGAGAAGCCCATCTATCAAGGAATGGTAGTGAAGCCTTGGATTACACCACAAAGGAGGGGACAGAGGCTCCATTTCCGAAGGTTGTTAAAAACAGGTTAGGCAAACATCTCTATAGCATGGCATATGCAGAAATGATCCTGACTTGAGGAGAGAAAATAGTCTGGATTTCTTTTTCTTTTGTAGGTTGGTCCAAAGAGATTATCAGTAAGGCTAAATGTTCCTTCAGTTAGGAGATACCCTGTCTCAGTGATCTCTCAGTGTCTCTTAGGAATTCCTGATCATGTGACATCCTGGAAATGTGGAAGCAATTGTGGCTTATGAGGGCATCTTTCTGGGGGAGACAAGGGCTATGTGCAATGTCCATAGATGTGCAGTGCTAACTGTATATAAAAATATGAGCTTTGGAAAATCATTGAAGAATTCTGGAAACAGGAATGACTAATACAATGAGAAGTGAGGAGGAAATAACTCGTTAATGGAAGAGGCAGATTTCAGTTGAATGCCACTGCTATCAGTGGAATTACCAGTGTATCTTAGGACCATAATGCAAGCTAAGAACACAAGTGTCCCTCAGCTGCCTGTTGCTACTACCCAAGTCCTTTCCACTAGGTCTAGCAGACAGGGTTTCTGCTAGACAGAAGCACTGCAGACATCTGTAATGTTTCTGCCTGTGTGGGAGGACTGAAAGATGGGAGGAATTTGAGAACATCAGTAAAGTTCTGCTCATCTAAAAACCTCCAAATTATTCTGTGTTGAACTGGAACCCGCTCTTCTTAAGCCTCCCAGGTAGTCATCCTGACAAACTGAAATTCATTCTCACATTCTCAGACTTGCTGAATGTCCTTTGAACGACTAGAGCATTGACATGCTATGTTACAGAAACATGAAAATTTGCTCATGATGATCCCTTATGCAGAAATCTATGTTAAGTTATATACTTAGCTACAATTTTCTACAGTTTAACCTGGATTACTTTGAAAATAATATTCTTGGTAGTTTTTCTAAGAACTGAGATAATTTTTTCTTATCCAGCCTCTTTAGAGGCTTTCAGTTATATAAGACATAAAATAACTAACATCACCAATATTTCAGTTAATGAGATAATCACTGTTACCTGTTAATTTTCTACCAGTAGGTATTTTCCTTGGAGAATTCTAGATTATTATTGTTCTATCTTCTCTTTAGAAGAAGGAAAAATATGTGTTGTTTTACATGATGAAAATTCTCGAATGCTGCTTTTTTCTCCACAATAGCTCCTGGTCATTCCTCTAAACAGAAAATAGTCTTATTTGTAAGGAAGAATGTTTCTTCTTCAAGTCTGTGACGTATCCTAGGTGACAGTCTTCATACAACCTGGAGGAAGTATACAAGATACTTTTCATTTCAAGTTTTGATGGATTTTCTAACATTTTGGAAATAAATAAAATATTTAAGCTTGTTTAGTTCCACAGGTCAAACCCAAAGTGCAGCAACAGAACAAGCCTTCCTCATGAACTGGAGTGAACCTAAGGAATGCATCTATAAAAGCATACATTTGTTCAGTGTTCTCAGTAACCTGAGGATGCAGGGAAGACTACCTGCCACCTTTACCAATTAATATCACTTGCTTTTTTGAGGTTTTTCTGAGTTTCTGAGGTATGTACAACATAGTGGGTGGTCATCAGAATAAGCAGTTTGTTTACTGTAGTTTTCACTGGCTGTGGTTACATTTTTTATCTGTTTTGCTTTCATACTGCCTCCCTGCTTTGTTCCATTGTGTAAGTATGTAACTGTTACTTCTGCTATAAGTAAACTGTCATAAAAGATTAATCACCTAACATAAACCTTTCAGATCCTTGAAAACCAATATGTCATTACTTATTTTTTAATGTATGATTACCATTTTTTTAGCTTGAGACCTCTTTCTTTGAAATTCTCTCAAACTTTCAATATTTGGAAAAATATTAGAGCAATGAAGAGATGCTACAAAGTTAGGAGATGGTGTGTGTGCAAGGCTCAGGGTCTTGCTTACTGCTCTCCAGCATTTCTTTGGACTCACACTTTATTTTCTGTTCAGATCTCGCAGCAGATTGAGGGTGCTCAGTACCTCTGAAGCTACTAATCTACTAGGAAACTTATTACAATGTTTAGTCTTTTAATTAAATTACCAGTTATTCTAGAGAAAATCAGGTGCTATTTTTTAAACCTGCTAATCTAGGCTCAGATGAGGTGTAAATCTCACTGAACCATATGAGCTCACATGTGCATTACTGGAATAAGTGTTTGAAAAAAGAATGATGAGAAAGAAACAAAGGGTGGGAGGAAAAAAGCCCCACCAAATCTTTTTAAGGTAATGCATAATAATAACAATCTTCATCATCATCATCATCATCACAGCAGTTGTAACCAGATCAGGCTTTTGATCCAGTTGTCCAGTTCATTTCATAAGCAGCAAAAAGCTTGGCCAGCACCGTCAGAGGGAGAGAACAAGAAGCCCATGCTGAAAGGCCTCTTTTGGCATATGTAGAGAATCCTGAATAACAGGATGTAATGTAATTTTTTGCTTCAATGTGGATTTACAAGACAAAAGTCAGCACTCTTTGCAGGGCTGCATTACACAGGTCAGCAAAACCCTTTCTCTGCAGGCTGAAAATGCATAAACAAATTATTAGAGTGGGCCAGTGAAGGTGGGATCACTTGTGCCGTGGTACTGTCACCACATGCCAGAGCCGTGGAAATTTCTTGTGGCTGTGCAGTGCATAACTGCTCTTGGGAAGGGGTGGAAGGCCTCCATCTGTTGCCTCTGAGCTCCCTGGTGGGAACTTGAAATCGGACAGGTTCTCTGCTACGCTACTGCTCTGTACTCCGTTTGCGACTATTTGTGCATTAAGAGAGGATTTTTTCTTGCACCAGACCGCGCGCTGTGGGTGCATCAAGAGGAGGCTTTCCTTAAACCAGGCTGGGCGTAGTGGGTGCATCCAGAGGAAGTTGCCCCTGAAGCAGACCGGGCGAGGTGGGAACCTGCCTGCCGTTGTGCTGCAAGGAAACCACCAGAGAGCAGTGTCAGAGTGCTCCGGCCGTGTCCCGCAAACCCCGCGGGTAGGGGAAGCTCTGCTGGTCCTACTGAGAAAAACACTCGGACTCCGTGTCGTTTAAAATTATTTTGGAGTTATCACTGTAAGGTGAGAACCGCAAGGATAATCTTACACCCCTGTAGATGCTAGGAACATGGAGCATTGAGCGGGATGCCAATCTATGCACAGGATGAACATACTCTGTATGAGTGGAGTTTTATATGCTAAGAACTAAGCTTCACCTACTGATTTCACAAATTACACCACAGTCCTCATGAATCTGATAAATGGTGTCATTGGAATGCCATAATTTTTAAATGTCAAATAATCCCTGGTAGTGGCGTTTGAGTTTTTTGGGGTGTTTTTTGTTGTTTTTGGGTTTGGTTTTTTTTATGTTTGTTGCTTTTTGGGGATTGTTTGGTTTTGTTGTTTGTTTGGTTGGGATTTTAGAAGGGTTGTTTGTTTGTTTGTTTGTTGCTTTTAACTCAGTATCCTCATCTTGTTTCCAAGACAAGAACCATCTGGAGAATTTGAATGTCAGAATAAATAAATATTTTCAAGGATATCTGAAGCTTTCATCACACTAATTTTTGTTTTGATTTACTGCTAGAAATTCATATCCTAAAATACTTGAAAGAATATAGGTGGCAACTTTTGTTCAGCAATATTGTATCTGTTGTTATTATTTACTGCAAATATTACAAATTTGTATTTCAATTATATGATTATTGAAACGTTTTTAGCAATATCTAAAGTTTTCTTGCTCAAACTTTTGAATTATCTTTTTCTTCTGTTTCTTTCATAATAGAAGTTATTATTGTGTTAATTACTGAAATAGAAATAATGTAGCTTAAGGGACTGTCTGAGTACAGCAAACATAATAGAAATACATCTGTAAACATAAAGTGATTTGATAATTTAATTTCAGTCACTAGAAATTACCTGGGTTTTTTTGTTTGTTTGTTTGTTTTTGTTTGTTTTGTTTTTGTTTTGTTTTGTTTTTCAGATTAAGAGGTCCTTTGAAGAGAAGGAGCCGAAGAACTTGGTGTTATTGCACTAAGCAAGTCAAGCAGCACTTAATCTATGCTAGACTGGGTCTGGCTGTGATAATAGACTCATCTGTGGTATGATGGAATGTTAAGATATTTATGCAAATTATGTAACTGCGTATAACTTACAAGCGGTAATAGGAGCAAATGTAAAGCAAATATTCTTAAGATGAGTACTTCACTTTATTAAAATGTATTTCTCATTTATATACAGAGAGTTGTGGATAGAGCTGAAGAATATATTGCTTACTTAGTTGTCAATCCTTTCTTTTTACAAAGGTTAATATATTTATATTGGATTGGTTTTATTTTTAAAATTTCCTGTGCTTTTCCACTTAAATGCAGAGATGGTAATGTGCATTTCAAGTAGGTGGGATTCATTGTTAGATCAGACAAAGTAGAAGGGATAGATTGTTATATCAGACAATTTTCAGCCATTTCCATCTGTCCATCTTTAACCCAAGATTCCCAAGTACATGTGGCCATTCTCCAGGAATTCTGAATGAGGTGATAGACAAGTAGCTGTAAAGGTAGGGTATGATGTTTACAGTCCTTGAATCATGATATCAATGTCATCTGAATATTTGTCAGTCTAAGTAAAGAAAATAGGATCAGTCTTGCAATCTTTTGGCTTCTGTAGTATCTAACAAGTTATAATTCTTAGCTTCCCTGCCAGCAAATTCCTTATCAAGCAAGATGTCCTAAAACACAGGGCCAATAATACCTCTCCAAGATGTTAATATAAGTGGGCTGTTTTAAGTAGATACTTAAAAAAAAAAAAAAAAAAAAAAAAAAAAAAAAAAAAAAAAAAGAGAGAAAGAAAAAATAAAAAGTCATGCTGAAATTCTCTAAAAGATTTCTACATAGTGAAACCTATCATTTGGGTGAAATCATCACAGTGAAGTACAGGAAGACAAAACACACATGAGGTTTAGCATCTTACAAGCAATATAAAATTTCAACCTAAAACATATTAATTTATACACATAGCTCTCTAATAAGTGAAGCCAAACAGATTTTTTAAACTAATCTACAGCCCTTTCAAGATCATTTGGGCACACATTGCAGTTTTTAAATTCCATTTTGATGCAAGAAACAGTGAAGTTCAATGAGCTTGACTAAGATACTTAATATCAGATTGATATTAAGTGGCAGAATTCAAGAGGCAGCATAGAGAAATATTCAGGAGAGATGAATCACAACTGAAGATTTGTATTGACAGGCTTCAGCAAACATAGATATTCACGGACACGTCTATGTTTTTATTGTACCAGTGTGACTACACAGAAGTCACAGTTTCACCTGCATTTGTAGCAGGACACTAGGGTAAAAGTTGTACTATACCTCCAGGGGCTGAGAAAGTCACAACTGAACAAATTTCAGGAGGGAGGGGCTGCCCCTACAGTAAGTGGAGACTTTTCAAAGGTTTTCAGCAGAGTTGCAGGGGGGTGTTTTCACCAGGCACCATGAAGTGGAAGAAGAGGGAAGGAGGAGGCAGAACACCTGCAGCAGCTGGAGTTGCCAGGATCAGCTTGCCTAGCAACCCCCTTCTTAGGCAAGGGCATCTAATTCAGAAGCAGCACAACATCAGAAGCAGCCCTGACACTTGGTGAGCTGGGTGCACATTAGGAAGCATGGGAGCTGTCAAAGCACCAGCTGTAGAGCTCCGAAGCCTCCTCAGTTTATTGGTAGGTCTACCTAGATCTGCTTACTGGAATTATTCTTCTTATCTGTGCATACAGAAAGAACTGTATATGGCTTATTACAGTGAAAAAGCTATTTATACTATGCAGTTGTTGATTTTTATTTTAGTAATATAGAAACCAAGAGTAAGGGATGATATCTTGGAAAAATCAGTTGTATCATTCTATCTTATTCCATTCATGTTTTGTTGTGATAAGCAATTGCGTAATGCAGTAGGTGATTATGCTTTAATAATATATAGAAAAACAATAGCAGATTGCATGAGTAGAAACTATTATCTTTTACTAGAAAGAGAATAAACCCATAGTGCATTATCATAGCGTATTCTGATTTGTTTGTATACACCCTAAAGTGTGTTTTAAAGTGTATTTTTAATACATGACTAATACAATCTGTTATATTATATATACATATATAATGTATATTACTGTTGCAGTTCAATCTGTGTGCTATTACGATGCTGTATTCTAACTATAATAGGCAATCCTTACTTTATGTGCTCTTTTGCATATTAACATTTATATGGTTAAAGTTTTTTATTGTGTTATTAAAAGCATAACCAAAAATTACTTGTTAAAAAATTTTAGGTATAAAAGATTAAAAGTAACTAAGCAGTTTGGAGAAGGGGAGTGCCATTCTAAAAGCAAACATAAAACCCTCTTTAAATAATCTTTCTCTCTGCATATGGTTCTAGAACCACCTGCTCTTTGTAAAGAACCATTTTGGAAGAGAGAGGTTAGTTAACTGTTTTATGCCAGATCAAAATAATCTACTGGTTGTATTTATATGGATTGATTGATTGATTGATTGATTGATTTCCCTCCAGAAGTTGGAGAGGTCAAGATATGCCAGTCTACATTTCTGCATTTTGTTTGATTTCTGTAGAAGAATTATGAACTTAGGAGATAGAACCCATCCTTTCCCTCTTCTCATACTGGTTGTTTTTGTTGTTGTTGTTTTGGTTTTGTTTTTGTTTTTCCCTGGCAGTTGATATTAGTGGAGGGGTGGCATGATTTAGATAACAACGACTATGACTGTTGGCCCCTGGAAAAGCCAGATGAGTATAACATGCTGGACTGCGGAGGTGAGTGAGTCATAAAGAAAGATGGTATATTACTTGAGGGACGGCTGAAACCCCCAAATTGAAGTATTCATAATAACAGTTTACTCATTATGGATATTATCCATGGTGAAATGCACCTAAATGAGTGATAACCTCTCTTCCTAGGGAAATTAGTGAAAGAAAACAGCTAAAAGATACTTCGGAGTAATTATTTGTCCAGTATACCTTTGTTTCAACAGAAAAAGTAGTAACACCTGTATCCATTTGCCCAGAGAGAAACTGAAATCATTTTCTTTCTCATTAGAAGACCAAATGTAACTTAATCGACACAAAGCATGGAGGCAGTGCTGCATTGTAGCAAATCTACTTGCTGAAACTTTGCAAAAAGTGTGCTGTGTTTAATCAGTAAGCCACTAATTCTACGTCATGCTTTTCCACATTGCTCAAAACTGTTCCATGAGTACCTAAAAAACCCCTCAGACCTTTAAACACTCCTGCCAGTTTCAAAAATTAATTTACTTGATGAGTTAACAACAACAAAAAGAATAATTTTATATGTTGGTAATTTATTGTGATGAAAAATTAATTAAGGAACAATTGATATGTGGAAAACTCAATTTAAGTATAAGAAAAAGTATCTTATACTCTAGGGGTTATAAAGTAGTAGAACAGGTTTCTCAGAAAGATTGTGGCTTCTCCATTTTGGGGGATTTTCAAAACCTGACTAGACAAAGGCTAGAGAAACATCCTTGAGCTGACCCTGCCCTGAGCAACACAGGCTTGGACTGAATGATTTCTGTAGATGCCTTCCAAATTCAACTCCTCTGTAATCTTGTGACTCTGTAACAAATAAACAACTGATAAAAGAGCAATTTGTTTAAAAGGTAAAAGGTTGTAAAAGGTAGGACTCAAGTGTTCAGTAGGGTTTTTAGGAAAAACACAAGAACACCTCAGAAGGTGATTCTGATAAAACACTTCAGGAAATATATTGCTGTGTCACACTTTTAGCTCAGTATTACAGTTAAACATTCTCCAATTAATTCTTTTGGAACAATGAAGTTCAAAGACTTTCCAGGTAATTTCAACTAAGACTTTTATCCCTGTATGAATTTACTATTGGTTTAACATTGAAACAGCTATTTATCACAACAGATGTCTTTTTAAAGCTATTTTTACTAAGTACAAGGGAAACTAACATGAGTAGGTTGCTTAATTAATGTGTTCCCTTTACAGTCAGTTTTAGAATGGACTTCAAGCTCTATTCGGCCTTTCTTTGTAGGTTTTCTTTGCCATTTTCTGGGCATTGCTAGAAGCAAAGCAAAACACATGTACTGGTGCCTCATTGCTGTGGAATTAACATAAGATCTTCAAAGCTTTTATATGTGGGAGTAACTGTCATTGAAAGAAGAGTTTGGTTTACCTTTGTGAGACCTTTGTAAGGAAGTAGGAAATAATTTAAATGAAATTTGTGCTGACCTTTTGTCTTCATTCTCACGTATTTTTTGAAGCTCAACTCTCTTATCTTTTAGTAGAAATCACACTAACATTTTTCTGAAATCTTTGTATTATAGTTTTTTGTTTAATGTTAACAATTAAAACGAGCTTTTACTTTTCAAGGGAGTTATTAAATAAAGAGGTTATTTTACCATTTGCCTAGTTAAATCTGATAGTAAATTAGGGAGAAAATAGTGGTTTCAGTACAGTGCAAGAAAAGAACATACTTGTTAAAACATGTATTAGTAACAGAAGAGGTCATAACCAAACAAAAAGAAGAAAAAAATGAGATCTCTCGTATGGCAGATTCGCCAGTCCTCTGCAGAAGGAATTTAATATTTCCTGACAAACTGTTACACAGCTGCAATATGTAAGTAATTTGATGTGGTGCAAATTAAAACCTTCATCCAACAATAGACAAAAAGGTAGTTGAGTGCAGTGGTAAGATTTTGATGGTGTTAAGTTTATGGATTTAAAACATTTACCACTTTAATATCACTTCATTCTCAGGCCCAGAGGAGGTAATGTGGAGTCCCAGGGACAAGAGACATGATGGGGATAAATCATCTTTCCCAGTTAAAATTGTGAAAATGGGAAATGACAAATGTCTGATAGCACTCCTTCCACTTTCCTCTGTTCTAGATGCCGTATGGTTCTATCAAATGAGAATGCACTCTTAAGTATGCAATTATTAGCATTTATCTAATTTATGTTTCATGAGTTTAAGGGTTTTGACTGAATTTTGTGTGTGGTAGAGTTGTCTTCCTTAATAAGGTGTGTCTCAGTGAAAGTAGCCAAGAATTAAGGGCAATATTGCCTGATCAAAAGAGAAAACCAAATATACCAGAACAAGCAGCAATGCCATATATTGGAAACAAAGTTAGTTTACATAAGATGAGCAGATCTTTTTTACACTTCTCCTACTGCTTGATCTTTTCTGAGTGTCAGAATTCTTCAATTAATGTGCATTTGTGTTAACCAATGCAGCCACTAAAATGCACAACTGTTTTTGGCTCAGAAAAAGTAATTGGACAATACTCAGGGGATTTCTCACAGAGTTGTGAAGCACTAGAACAGGCTGCCCAGAGAAACTGTGGATGCCCCATCCCTGAAAACGTTCAAGGCCAGGTTTGATGGGGCTTTGAGAAACCTGGTCCACTGGAAGGTGTCCTAACCCATGGCGGGGAGGAGGAACTAGACAATCTTTAAGGTGCCTTCCAATCCAAACCACTCTATGATCCTATGAACAGTTGAAAATCACTAGGGAAAGTTTTACATTTGTATGTATCTGTTAAGTTAAAAAGTATAGCAAATATTCTGATCCATGATTGTGCTGTTTCTAGGACTGGAGATGACATGGGTGCAAAGGCCTCCAGAAAAGGCTGTGAGTGGGGAATCTTTCAATGTGACCTATGCAGTCTTTGCTTCAGACAGTTTTTATCAATATGCTGTGCAAAATGGAATCCTTTCCCACAGGTATTACTTCTTCTAAAAAATGCTATTGTAATTGTGAGCATATGAGGATTACGTGAGTATATGAGCTGTACAAATTCAATGATATAATTGAAACACTCTCTGGGGCTCTTCATTAATTCTTTCCGTCTTTTGAGATCTCTCATAGCTCTGTTTTCCCTGCTATTTTTCCCTTTGCTCTCAGACCAGCCACCACGGCATGCTTGCCTGTTAGGTCAGCGACAGGGCACATCACTGCTGTTACAGTGCAGCTCTGAACATCCCTTCTTGCCTTCTCTATGCATTGAATTTATAGCTGAAGTTTAAGCATAGGCTCTCTGTATCTTATACTCATTTCAATCATAAGTATGATTCAAGTGCACAGCATGGATATGAAAAAGAGCTAGTCCAGCCCTGAATTTATGTAATTCAATGGTCAACCTTGCTTGATTTCCGTGGGATTAAAATTACTCCAAAAGATTATATGTTAGCTCACACACTGTTGTTGACTGTGGACATCAGCAGTTAGAGAGTATGTAGGGGTATAATTCCACATCTACAGATCTGGATCTATAAATCCAGGGATAATGCACTCTGATTTTACACTTTTGTCTGTAAGTAGCAATTCTCCATCCCTGTATCGGAACACCTGGGACAGAGGGTAGATCTCCACTTTCTGTGCTATTGTGTAGGGGGATGTTTACAGAACATTTTTCTCTAACTGAGTGTTCACATTGCAAAGTTCAATTTATAAAAGCTGTTATCCAGAGTTATTTTATTTAATATTGAAAGATGATCCATAATCTATCTGCACCCACAAAAAAGTTGGGTTTTTTTGTCATCTATGTAGTATGTTTAAAAACTACTTAAAATTTGTTTATCACATTTTCTGAAATGTATGGCTACTAATAATTCTGGGAACTTAACCACAAAGCAGTTTTTTTTTTTTCAGTACTTGGCATGAATCTGATTTTTCTAGTTTTCCCTGGGAGACCCACTTCCTCAAATCAGTAAGGAATTTGGAAAAGTCTTCTTTTTGTGTACTTATATATACCTTGAACATAGAGACAGCAAGTATTTTTAAAGAAAGAGAAATCTATCTGCAGTTTTTCAAGGGGACCAAATTTGAATCTGATTTTGACTAGAAGGTTATCTGGTTGACACTAAAGGTTACAGTGGCTGATCCAAATATATCTGAGTCTAGCAAGTCAGTGTATGATAAAGAAATTGAATAAAACATACAAAATACTGGATTAATTTTGAAAAGGAGCCCTAAAGAAAAGTATATTATGGAAATAGACACCAACTTAATTTTTTTTAATCTTTTTTTTTTAAACTTCCAGTATGAACTCAAAGGCTAATATATTTTAATATTTTATTTGTTTAGGTGTTTTGGAGATAGACATCTTTGCTTATCTCATGTTTAAAATATATCTATGCCCTTGTAAATCTGGTCATGAGTACAATCTATGTTAATCTAATCCTCTGTGGTTTTGTTTATTTGTCATCATAAACACAGTCTTCTCATAATAAACAAAGTGTACTGTCTTAGATCTACTCATTGTTGGCTAATTCTTCTTTCATTAAGAACAAGGCAAAAAATAAATCCTGTGTTCTGGAATTGTTTTATAAAGGTCCAACACAAGAGCATAACATTTCAGCTGAACTGCTATTGATTCTGACTGTATCTGAGTAAATCATGTTTGCAGAAAACAATTTTATCTTACAGCCAAATTTATTAGGGTGAAAACCACTGAAAATGTAACTAAGGAAACAGTGTTGCATCACATTATTTCCAGGTGAATACATTCATCTCTCAGGAATAAGTTTTCAAAAGTTGTTATGCAGAACAGTCTGTTTATAAAGTCTACACTAAATTTGGTTTGGGGAATTGTATTTGATGTTATCATCCATTATATTTATTTTCCTTGACAATTTAGATTGTGGAGCAAAGACTGGAGCTAAATGCTCTGTATGAATTGCATAGATGAAGGTTTATGACTGAAACCATTGAAACTGGAAATGGCCAGGGACAGATGTATCTGAGAGTGGCAGTAGAATAGTAGTGTCTTTGTCTGTGCGGGGTGAAGAAGTGCCAAGTAATCTCACCTGGTCATGATGTCACACTGGAAAGAGAAGTGGAGGCTGGTACCTGCTTGCAGCACAGTGTCTGCTAGAAGTCCCTTGTATGTGGCAGTAGGCAGAGGTCCAGTTGACAACAAACTCCTGTGCTCCAGAAGCATTTAAACCAGAAGACAAATGAAAGAAAGAAATGGTTAAACAGTGTTTATTTGTTTATTTGACTGCATATGTTTTTACTGCTAATTTTCTCTGTGCAAGCTCTCATGTATTTGTTACAATTTTTGTAAATGAGGAATGGGTGTAAAAGTTTTTTTTTCTCTCTCCATTGATTAGCAGTGCTACTGCGGCAAAGGAATTCTGTGAGGAGCACGAATGTCCTGCCAGATGGAAAGATGCAAATGGGGACAACTGCTGTGTCTACCATGCCAACATTCATTCCTGTCCTTTGGCCTTCATGGTTAGTGTGATGCTGCAGCATCATGTGCTCTGTTCTTGCTTGTTCTTCTCTTGGATGAGACATCATTGTAATAAGCAGGTTCAAGTTCATGATTACAATTAAACCAAATTTATATAGTTCTCTATATTTTCACAAATTATGGTTCACTAAAACCACTGTGGCAATGTCTGTCAGTTTTATAATTCTTTTTTTTTTTTTTGCATTGGATGCTGAGGCTGCAAGGCAGTATTCAGAATCTCTCATTAGTAGGACCAGTTTCATCCGAGTTTATCTGACTTGGACCATTGTGCAGCCAACAGAGGAAGAGGATCAAATATAGGATAACAAAATTTATTCATGCAGTGAAGGCAGATTCCATTCTTAGCCTGTCTCCTTGGCCTGTCCCAACTGAATGACTTGTTAAAGTTCTGGTTCTAAAAATACAGTTTGGAACACTTTTTTTTTTTAAATCTGTGAGGTAAGCCTTGCCCCACATAAGAACTTCCATGCAGCTGCCCAGTTTTTCTAATTAATATCCCTTCTTTAAATATGACACATTATTCATAATCAAAGGTGGTTCAATAGGAAGACTAACAATGCACATCTTGCAGCTGTTTCATATACCCTTCTGTGTGAAGGTCTAATGATTCCATAACAGCTCTAGTTTGCTTCTTGGCAGTCTCTTCTTAAGGACTTGTTTTACAAATGATTTCCTGAAAGCCTTAACTGGCAGCAGGACTTTGGTTTAAAAGAGGAATCCCTGCTGGAACTGTCACATCAAAATTTTTGCCTAGAACCATACTAAAAAAACTTTGACATGCCACTGCTGTGGTGACCTCTCTATTATTTCTATTTTCATGATTAGTTATGCTTAAAATTATGGTGTGGAAATGGCAAAAGCACGCATAATTTGGTTTCTTCATAATTCTCTAAATGTTAGAGTTTCTGCTTAAAGGAGCTCTCAGCTATTTGACTGTCATACAGTTGAGTATCATTGCATAAGATTGAACATACGCTTCAAAGTAAGTTTTTTTGCATTATTTGAGAGGAGTTTGGGTTTTCATTTTTTATTTTTTTCAGTGTCATATATTCTAAAACATTTTATTTAATAGTCCATTTCTTTTACTTGGTCTATTACTTACAGTCCTTTGAAAAAAGTGTCTGAAGAATTATCTGGAGTTAGGAGGCTGGCTTAATCCTTTCAAGTAAAAAAAAATTACAAGATCTTTGGGCAGCCAAAATTAATCCTCTTGTTTGCAGTTGTAGATTTACATCTTAATAGCTTTATTGAGAAATGCTCTGCAAACAGGCCCTGAAGCAATGCCTCCCTTCCTCATTAAAGAAAAAAAAAGAAAAAAGGCTTCTGTATCAGACGCGACACTTCAGTAAAACCCCTTGAGAAAATATTAAAAATGGAATATGATTCTGGTTCTGGTTCTAGCACAGCAAATCCAGAAAAGTGAACCAGCTTCATAAGATCACTCATTCTGAGTACACCTCTGAGGCTCATGTTTTAAGAAATAACAATATATGTGAGATCTTAACTGAATATAAGAACAACGGCTTCTCTGTTATTTTGTCACAGAACTGTGTTGCTTGTGTTTTAGCATTTTGATAGCTTTGGTTATGAAATAGAAATTTATTTGCTGTTAGAGAACATAAGTAATTTTGAGAAAGTTCAAGAGGAGGAGCTAGGACTTTCCGTATATTCTGATATACTGACATAACCAATATGTCTGCTAAAGGCTAAAGGAGGAATATGTGGTCCATGGATCCCAGATGATGGTCAGATATTTACTCACACTTTATCTACTGCTGGCAAAATGAGCCAAAGAAACTGGACTGCCAAGGTAAAGTATGTTTATTGCGTATAGGATTTTACCTGATTGGCTCTTTCTGGAGCTTACTTGCTAATAATTTAATGCAGTTCATTAATGTGTTCCCCATTTCATTTATATATATGTGTTATTATCTAAGTTGTGCATATAGCTGAGTATTATCAATTCCCACCTGACTTGACTTGGAAGTATCATCTTTACACCTTAGGTAGGTAGTGGAAGGAATGGGGATGGGAGGAGAACGAATAGCATCCTCTCTCTGTTTGAGGTCCACACTAACAGTACATTTCACTACCAATTGGACTGTGCTTCTACCTGAAAGAAATATTGGTAAAGCATACATGGCAGAATGCAAAGGGCTGATAGCCAGTGAGAAGAAGACACACCAGGAAGGGAATCAGATCAGTCTCTCTCACAAGAGCTGTCTCTCCTGATTTTGAAAAAAAATGCACAAATTCTTCTGAAGGATACCACAGTCAGTCAGTTCTTGTTATAAAAGCCTACTACATGCAAGTGAAGTTCTGATGCTTTCTAGTTTGTTCACTTGTTTCACAGGTTGTTTTAGTTCACGTGGGTGTGACTTCTCTCATCGCACACATCAGAGTCGGGAGAATCCAAGCTGCACTGGAAGCAAAAACTACAGTCCTTCCTGCAGTAGGTATGATATAAAATGAAAATGTGAAGTAATTGCTTATTGACTGCAAATCTCAATGCTTTTATCATTCATGCAGTTACCAAGAGGAAAAGCTATTCCTACCCCAGCCTACCTTTGAAAACACACAAATGTCTTCCTGAAATTCTTCTTCACATAACACTGAAGTCTGAAAAAGTGTTTGAATTTCCAACAGTTGTATTAATCTAGAACAGTAGAAGGCCACTCTTGTCAAATAAATAAAGTCAAATACCATGACCAATGGCTTCAGGTACTACAGAGCCTTCAGCAGTTTATGGGAATGTGAGAATATTCCTCCAGGTAGTGTTCTGAGGATCCAGACGCTTTTCCTCTGAAGAGGAGCAGACTAGTCTTAAACATATTCGAAAGGTAGAAATCCATATTGATTCTCTTGTTCACATTAAAAATTGCTCCCAAGGGCATCAGTCTTTATTTTGTTTAGTATACCTGTATGGAGGGAAGAAGATATAACTGTAGCAATTCTCTTAGTGATGTAAAATTTTACAAGAGGACTTGCTTAATGAGTGTTGTGTGCTTAACACACAACATCAAGAAAGTTACTGGCTAAAACAAAAGTGTCATCACAATACTCTTGTTAGCTATTCTTCTGGAAGTGTGAGACTATATTTTCCATTGTTACAGGAAAAAAATGAAAAAAACCACAAAGCATCTCCAGTGTGAATAGAAGTTTTATCTATAGAATTTTCTACTCATTTCAAAACAACTGCAGCTGAATTTTCCTTACAATATATCAGAGAAGAAATTTTAAAAAATGCAGCTCTACCCCTGAGGCAGAAAGTGGCATCTGTTATTATATTGGTATTATACTGGAATTAATGAGGCTGAAACGGAATTATTACTAGCAGTGGAATTTTTTTTTTTTTAGGTTTGCCCTTTAAAAAATTATTATTATCATTATTATTATTACATAATGACAGAATAATACCTTCAGCTCACCTCTCAAGTCTGAAGTACAGCATGGTATTAGTTTAGTCACAGAGGTAAAATTGCAAGACCATTCAAGACATGGGAGAAAGAGTTTTTTTATTTAAGACTTTTGTTTTAAATTACATCTAATATTGCTGATAATTTATATAAGAACTTGGAGTAAAGGAAAGGAAATTCTTGAAGTGGGTTGTGAGATTTCTTTCTGCAGTCCCCAATGTGTTCTGCTGCTTCTGAGGAAGGATCCTGGCTTCTGGGGATCACAAGTGCTGGATTAAATACACAGAGTGTAAAAGAAAATACAGGGCTTGAAGAACTTTTAGTTTCAGAAAAAAAAAGAAGTATGAATGATGAGAAACACAATAGTGATGAGGTGATTTATACACAAAATCATGTCAAAGGCTCAGATGTAATTAACATTTAACCTGATTAAAGAGGACCTGTATTACTTCAGAAATTCAGATTGTTCTTTAAGTTGCTGGGATGATATCTCTGCATTCTTCAAAATTTATACTTTCTGGGAGTCTGAGGTTTCCCAGGTCAAGAACCAGATATTTAAATCTGAATATAATCTTGTGGATGGATGAAAATGCCTTAAAATTTTCTGATGTGTGTTTTGTTTTCTAATCAGTCTGTGGAGATGCCTTTTGTGAGGAAGAAGAAGGCTGCTCTATCTGTCCAGCAGACTGTGGGGAATGCCCTCTTTCTGTTGATGTTAAGATAGCAGTTGCCTTACCAGTGTGTTTAGTCTGCACTGGCTTCATTTTGACAGTCATGGTAAGTACCTGTTCTCTACTCATTTATTTCCTTTCTCTTCCATGATTTTATTAGACAGAGTAGAGCTCTCTGTTAGTAGAGGGAGAGATTTTCTTCTGCCTCCAGCACCTATGTTCTATGGAAAAAAGCAGAAAGAAGAAAAACAACTTTTAAAACTTCCTTATGAGGGAATTGTACTAGGAATTTTCATAGTGTAAGAGGGAAAACTTGAGGTGGAATGTAATCTTCTCAGAAGGATGAGTAGATTATGGTAAATGAAAAAAAGATTTTCCACAACATGGGGATTAGGGGATTCCAACAAAGTAAGAGTACTTTTCACTCAAAATAAAACTCTGTTATGAAATTAATGGCTTCAAAACCCTATGGAGGCCAGAATTATGAAGGATATCAAAAGCAAATTAGGTAAATTAATTAAGGGACTAGCTTCACAAGAGGCCGTTAAATCTCAGAGTCCAAATAGAACTTTAAAAACAAAACATTCAAGTTTAGATATTCTCAAAAGAATCATGGAGAGAAGATTTTTTTTATTTTTCTGTTTTGCTTGGTTGATTTTTCAGTAGGTTCATTTTCTTAGTGTAACAACAAGCTTGGTTCAGTTCAAAGTGATTCATTTTGCATAAGAGTTATCAATTATTATAGGAGACTCATGTAGGAAAAATGAAAGGGAATGAGGAGAGAGGAGTGTATCAATATTGGAGAAGTAGTTTTGGGTGTCTTTGAATGAAAATGTCTGTATAAAGAGAGAATGATATTATGGCTTATTACTTAAGAGTGCTTCTGGGAAAGAGGATCTACATTTCTTATATGTCTGCATCTTAAAAAAAAAAAAATTGTGAGTTTCATAACAGAGTTTTAGCAGGTGAATATGGCAGTTATGGAGTCATTGTACTGACTATGTTCATAATGGGTAATTTGTTTAGACCTTGGCCAATATATCCTGTAAAACTATAAGCTCCTCAAGGGATTCCTTCTCTTTCCATCTTATACTGTAGTTGCAGTGAACATCTGATGTAGGCAGCTGCACAGAGAGGGAATGAGTAGAAGAAAGCTGATGGCCCACAATTTGAAGTTCTAAGGGGGGCTGAATCACATTATATTTTTATATATATACATATAATTTTTAAAAATATTTTTATTGTATTATCTTTCTGTGCCTCACTGTGTGACTTTGTGAACTAGAAACAGAAGCATTGCTGAAAACTATTTGAGCATTCATAATCCAAAAGGAAGTTGTGACAATGAGTTGATAACAACTGTCCAGTAAAACCACAAGATCTGATAGAAACATGCAGTTGGACAGATGAGAAGTTCAGACAGTTTTAGGTGACTGGTTTTATAGAAAGAGCAGTGGAGATTCTTGGCCTTGCATATTTAAAGTTCTTGTAGCAAAATTATCCTATTATTTCTGCTGTTTTTCTGTAGGTTTGGAGTAATTTGGGTTTTTTTCCTTCCTTCATTTCTGTAGACATATTCCTGCTAACGTCTTCGATAGCATCATGGGATTTTAAATTTTATTAGTTTTTACTGTAATAAGATAGGAACGATTATTTTATCTTATTCAGGAATTGATATAATTTAAAAGGAATCTGGGAAATAAATGCCTTCTTTAATGCTAGCGGAAAGGATTCCTTTGATATCAGTGTCAAAGGAAGCAAGCCTAGTATTCAGTTCTTGCTAATATGTCATTGTACAGTCACACCTTTGCAAGATAAAATTTCCTCAGAAGAATTTTGAAATAAATGGGATGACTTTACTTTGATTCAGCGAGCTCCATATTTTCAAGCTCCAAAATTTCAAGCAATATATCAACACAATCTCCACAACCTGTTCTTTGTCCATTTTCTGAGCTTTTGGTACCTGTTTCAATTAATGCACCATTCCTAATATTAAATTTCACACTATAGAAAATGGTATAATGATGGCAAAATGCTGCTTTGATTTAACATTTTGGCACTGACTGCAGTCATAACAACTGCATAATTTAATGCATTGCTGCTTTGAAAGCATGCATTTACACTTTGTAAATGTTAGCTTTGTATGTCATCTCTACGAAAAATCAGCTATTAGCTCAATGCCTTCTTTGCAAAGTAGCCACAGAATCCCTACCTAATATTCTTTATGATAGAGTATTGGACGTAATATGGCCTAATCTGTAGGTCATGGGCTAATTTTATTCCAAGACATAAGATACATTGCTCCTTATCTCGGGATTGGGATGAAGTGTGTTCTTGAAATGTACTTAAATAACATAGGGCACTTCCAGGAGATGAGATGATGTAAACCCCTCATCTGATGTCCAGGTTGAAATGTAAATGCATAAATGTTGACAATAAAGTTTGTAGACAATGCAGAATATGACACATAATTAGTTCTGGAATAGAGTGTGTGCAGTTCTTAATATATTTATCAAATGCTGTTTTCTTCTAAGCCTGTTATTAATACTTTTGGTTCTAGTGTTATTGCAACACATATGCTAGATGATGACACTTCATATTTAGTTTGAATACTTTTAAATGTTCCTATTTTATAAAAAAGTCTCTGATTCAATTCATTCAAAGACAAGAGGACTCTATGAGGAATGATTTTTTTTTTTTTTTTTAAACTTTTGTAGTGGTTCCAATACCAGAAACAAAAGATGCTTTGGGATGAAAGCTGGATTATAGACTTCACCTACATCAAACAAGGTTAGTAACTTGTAATTTTCATACTGTAATAAGTTTCCTTATTAGTTTTGAGAAATAATGTCAATTATATTGTTCATATTTTAAATACACTTGTAAAAAGTGAAGCCGTTTCTGAAAGATATATCCAATATTTCATCCCTGTAACCTCTGTGAGCTGCTCACTCCTATTTTTGTTTATCAAATCTTTAGATGACAAAATTATTTTAAATAGTTTCCTTCTTTTTATTTATGTTGATTTGTTAATTGAAAAAGACAAGCCTACCCCAAAATATACAGATAAGCTCTGGAACTAGATGAAACAAATTACAGTTGCTTCAGTGGATATACTTTTCTGTATAATTGATCTCACTAAGTTGCCCTGGAATTACACAAATATATTGAGGGATAAAGCACAATCTTAGTTTCTCTTAATGTATGCTGTCTGTGGCAGACTTGCTCCAAAAAGTAATTAATTTTGGCCAGAGCTTTGGAGGGGTTTTTTTTCTATTTTATCTTCTGGTTATAAAATACGATTTAATTTGTTCTAATTAAAAAAGTTAAGAATAAATTCAGGTGTTATTATGATGTATATAGACCATCTACTTCGCTGTTCCTTGATTTAGCATTCAGAAGGAAAACAATACCTAGATCCTCAGAAAGGGTAAATCTGTAGAAGTTGCTGTGCTGATGGTACACACTCTAATTTTCTGTCTCTGGGAGAAGTTGCTTGGCAGATGTCTGCTTTGTCTGTGGTCTGTTAGGTTGGCAGTGTCAAGATGTTCTTGTGATAATATATAGCAGAGATACTTTCAGCCTTAAGCTTGAACATTAATTTCAGTATACTTTTCATAATATATCCTTGTTGGTGTATACAAGAGATTTGGGCTTAGAAATTAATTTGATTGCAGGAACCATAATGAATTTCAATCCAGATTTGTGAAAATGGAAATGGAGAAAAATGTTTTTCAATACATCAAAAATAACTTGAGCAAAATTTTCAGCTGACAGTAAATTAGAAAATGCCATACGCATCACATATGAGGGTGTAGTGGTTTTGTGTTTACTAAATTTTGGTCTTAGTATTCACTCTTTTTTTGTGAGAGAGAGACTAGGAGAAAAACAAAGAAGGCTTAACTTGAAAAATGAACAAATAGTTTCATTAACACACACTAAAAGAATAGAAAAAGAAAGCTGGGGAAAAAAAAGTAAAACAAAACAGAATGAAACTTCAAAAACACTCTTCTCTCCTTTTACAAACTGTTAACTTTTCTACAAAACAACATAAAGAGATAAAACTTTTTCGCTAGTTTTATCATCTGACAATAGTTCTTTCATCAATTCTTTAGGAGAAGAGTCTCTTTTAGAGTTATGGATCCTACTGATTACTTAGAACAGTTCTCTTGTAGGTTTTTTAATTGTTACAAAAACAGCTGCCTGGAGAAACCTGCTTTTGTGGCCCCTCCCATTAGCAGGTTCCCAAGCTGCTTATGAGTTATGGATTTTAGACTTTTGCATATTGAAGTGTTAGCTTTTAAAGATGAATAACTCCAAAAGCAAAGGATTCTTCATCTTAAGGTACAGAGATATTTTCTTACTTTTTTACTAGTGCAGAGGGCTTTTTATCTCTATTTCTGTTTAAGCATCTTATAAGATTAATATTACTTAGTCTATTACAAACACCTTTGCTCAAATTTACACACAAATCTAAACAATCATCTCCTCAAATGCATATCTTTTTCATGATTTAAAGGAATGATCCAAATACAGAGTTAATTTCTATAGCTTAAATAAGAATGGAACAACCAATTTTTCAACTCTTTGTTCTAATAGTCTTTTCATTCTCACTTTACTGACTTTATGCTGTTTCTTCTTTATGTTCGCTTTGTCCGTTTTTTTTTTTTTTTTTCTCTTAGAAAAGGGCCAAGCTTTAGAAGCTTCATGCTGCTAGAAAAGAGTTAAATTTGCCTAGAGTCTTTTTCTCTCCTGCGGTAGCTTGTAGTATTAGATGTTTAAAGCTGCGCTAGTAAGGGAGGAAAAACTTCTGCAAAAACATCAGAGATCAGAGCATCCAGGCAGTCTGGAATCACAAAAGAACTAGGCAGGATCATAAATGCCTTTTCAGCCCACCCTTTAGTGTAAATTAAGGCAGCCTCAGCATAAATGGTGCCCATAGCTCTTAACAGGGGCCCAGCAGAGATCTCTCCCTGCTCCAAAGAAGTTTAGAGAAAGTAGTTGTTGTAAAGCAACAACCTGAATCTGGCCAGGCCTCAGGCCAGCTCCCTGCTAAAAGCGGGGAGCAGCAAGCCCAGCTCGATGTTACCTGTCTCTCTCTGGCCAAAAGAAAGAAGGAAAAAGCCTACCTATAGGAAATCAAGGGGTTTTATATGGTACTTCCCAAAGTCGTAGCCAACAATTTTCAGTGGTCAGAACAGATGCCAATATTCCAACTAACCCTCTGATAGGTCCCTGTCCTTTCTAAAGCAATTCTCAAGTCCTGACCCAGAGAATCATTCTTCATTCCTCTATAACTAAAAAACTAAACTGTATTAACCTATAACAGGGGAAAGCATTAGAAAGAGACTGAGGAAAATTAGAAGCATGATCAAAAAATAAGAGGTTGAAATTATTTGGAAAAATTGAAGATGAAAGATGTAACTTTCTTGGAAAAAAGCCCGAAAAGCAGCAATACGGTTTAAGAGTATTGCTTTAAGAGTGATGATTAACAACTTAATGAGGACCGATAACATTATAAGGTCACAGTATGTCTTCTCTGGATAGAGTTGTTCAGAGCTACCCACAGAAGCCTGAAATGCACAGGTATCTAATTGAAAACACATCAGCTGTGCTGTACCCAGGGTGTGTAGCACTTAATATGAAAAATTAGCCTTATTTTTTTAAGATAACTTTTTTTGTTGTTGTTGTATTGCACCATATATAGAGATATAGATGTATATGCAGTCTTATTCTCAGAGCTATCTCAGGGTTCTGTAATGTACGTCTGGGTGGAATGCTGTAGAGAGCTTCAAGTGTCAATGCCATTTTGAACTGCATATGGATAATACTATGGTGTGGGAACATGGCAGTCCTGATTCAAGGTGAGATGTTGAATTTCCTCAGCAAGATATTTCTACCAGGGAGAGTTGAGAGGTCACAGCAATTCTGAGACTAATTGGCAAAATCTGGATTTTAATTGGAGACTATGACACAATATGTAGTTCATTAAATTTGTTTTGCAGTCCATTTTTTTTTTTTTTACTGTGAGCTGGTAAACAGACATTAAAAAGTGTACCTTGAAAATCACTGGGATATTTTTCCTCTTACTGTATTGTTGCTCTTCTCTGACTTCTGTCTGGTGTCAGAATCACTTCCCACATTCCTGTACTTTACAGTCTTCTAGGAGCTCCAAATAGACTTGTTAAAGTATGGCACAGGGTTTACTCTCCTTCCCTCTGTCCTCAGCTTCTATGTAGCAATAAGGGCTAATCATCTCAAGAGCAGAGAAATGAAAATTTCATAAAATCCTGAGGATTAGTGAGAAGTATCTCTGGCAATGAATCATCTTTGAAACTTTTTTCCTTTTTATGCAGCAGTCCCATTCCAAGCAATGGCTTTCTCTCTCGTAAGTATTAACAAGAGCAGATGAGATGCCAAGGTTTTGAGAATTCTCTATATTTTTTGCCTCTGGAGTCTCCACCTGTGCATAAATAGGAACCTTTGTGTGCCTTTTCTCATCCCACATCCCATTTAGATTGCATTTTATGGACAGCAACAGGAAGCATGATGAGTGCTCCCCCAGCACCCAGTGATTCTAATGTCAGCTGTGTTACTGCTCTGAGCTCCTGCACAGCAGCTGCCAACATGCCCAGGAGGAAATACTTCACCCAGACTGGGAGATAGTAAGTCAACATAATACTCATTTACTGCAGTGTCTGCTATACTAATTTCACCTTGATTTCTAGTTCTGGCCACTTTATGTTGCTAGGCAGAGAAAAAGCTTGAATTTGTCTTGTTAGGCCAAATCTGGTGAGTTAAGATGATCATCTGACTTCTGTACTGCATATTGGCTGTGGAGTATTTTACATGCCAGACTTCTGGTTTGGTTGTCATTTCTCCTTTTCTCTTAGGGTCTTGTTAAAAGGTTGTTGGTGCATAAGATGTCCTGCCTCTGTTAATGAATGGTCCTTGCTGTTCAAATGTCTCTGAAACCAAGATTTTTATAAAACCCTCTTTTCTAAAATGCAGGCAGAGAAAACTAGGTTCTTTGCTCTAAAGAAGGGCATCCTCTACAGTAGCACTTTAGAAATCTTGTCCTTTAACTAGTTCACATGACTCAAGATTCAGAGCATCACCTCTGAATCAAATTATAAAGGTGCATATCATGTAAGTATAAGGAAAAATATCACAGATATAGCCTGCCATCCAAAAAGTAATTTTTCCCATAGAAGTGATAAAATTAAGGGGTAGGAGCAGAAAATGTGCAAAGCTGGAAGCAGATAATTTGAATACACAGGGAAGGAGCTGTGCTTTGCAGGATAAAGAGGCTTACTTGGGATCATTGGCTCGGGGAGAAAGTGTCTTCAGCAGATTGTGGAAAATCACAGCAACTTCATTGTTGAAATACTGTGTTCAGCATTGATATTTTTTGCTGCTTCTTTCTGAATGGTGACATTTTCATCATCATCGTCATCACCTTCCTCAGATGATTCAAAATCAAAAACGTTTATCAAGGGTGAAAAATGTAAGAATGGGGCATTCAGTCTTATTTGTAAAGCACCTACAACCGCTACAGCAAGACACCCCATACTCTGTATTTATATGGTGGTCATCACTAAAATTCCTGCAGATATCTCGACTGAATTCCTTTACTCTAAAAAGGAAAATTGCTTTGCTTCCTATCAAACTCAGCTGCCTCTTCATTGAGAATGTTCAACCCTGTAAGAATAAAAGTATGTTAAATGTCAGTGAAGGATCTGCAGAACAGTAGCCAGAAGTAATGGATAGCTAGGAGATGACTGTGTGTGTTTCTCTAGCTCTGACATTTCCTTTGCTGCCACTCCACCATCAAACTGCCCCAAATGACTCTAACGCTCCCATTCTAAATGTTGTCCACAGGTCAAGACTGAATATATTCACTAATGCTTTTTTATTGAAAGAAACTGGGTCCAGTCCCTTGTCTTAGATTCAGATTTACAACCACATATGGACATGCTTAAATTCTCTGCCTCATCTCTAGATATCCCTAGAGATATGAAGCTGTTCCCTGTTACAAAGTACATTCAGCCCACTTTTGTACTATTACTGGCTTCTGAAGTTGCCTTACAACTGTAAACAGTGTTTCATTCTGTTTCAGTGATGGCAGAACAGTGGCCATAAAGAAAATAACGAAGAAGGTATTCACACTCTCTAAAACCATACGTAAAGAAGTAAAGCAAGTGAGGTAAGAAGTGAAATCTAAGAACTGTACGTTGTTCCATTTTTAGAATAATTTTTAGGGCTTAAAATTTTTCCAGATGTGACAGTAAATTCTTATTCCTCTTTCAAGCTTTTAAGCTTTGCTTGAAAGAGAGCAAAGATCAAAATTTCCTCATGTCTATTTTACTTTTTCTGTACATTGTGAGACAAGGTACTTGGTTTTCCAGTTGTGCTACAAAACTGAGAGGGACATCTGTAAAAATTACTGTTGTGCTGTGATTTTTTTGTTGATTTTCACAGGGAACTTGACCATCCCAATCTCTGCAAATTCATTGGAGGTTGTATAGAAGTTCCAAATGTTGCTATTGTCACAGAGTACTGTCCCAAAGGCAGCCTGAATGATGTGCTCCTCAATGAAGATATTCCTCTGAACTGGGGTTTCAGGTAAAAAAATTACATCTTTTAAAAAGCTAAAAGCACACAGACTGTGCTATATGCTGTTTAGGACAAGATGTTAATTTTAGATAAAGTTCTTGTCTAGACAGGCCTCTACTGTGAGAGGAAGGGAGGAAGGGAGGAAGGGAGGAAGGGAGGAAGGGAGGAAGGGAGGAAGGGAGGAAGGGAGGAAGGAAGGAAGGAAGGAAGGAAGGAAGGAAGGAAGGAAGGAAGGAAGGAAGGAAGGAAGGAAGGAAGGAAGGAAGGAAGGAAGGAAGGAAGGAAGGAAGGAGATTTGAATATCCAATCCAGCTTGTCTTTTGGGTGTTTTGAGAAATCATATGTTTAGTGCTTGCAGTGCTAAGCCAATGACTTTTCAACTCTTTCTCTAGTTATACTGCAGAGCTATTTTAAAACCCTCTTTTCCCATATAACTTTGCTTTGTTCCCAAATGCACTAGGTATCCCTATTTAATTAAAACCCACTGCATCTTTTGAAAACATTGGTAAAATGGTTAGTATACCTGCAAGTGGTTTATTATTCTTACCAAGACAGGAAATGAGCTTGCATTGTCAAAGACAATGCCTTCACAAAGGCAGTGACATTGTTTTTGGGATTGATCTTCCTGACATGTCCTTTCTACTTCTACTGTATGCTTGCCTTCAGCAAAGAAAAATGGTTTTCAGGAAGGAACCTTCCAACTAAAGCGAGGAAGAGAATAAAATTGTTTAACTTGTAAGCATGTGAAAGCACTCCCAAGGATACAAAAGTACTAACAATTTCTAGAAGAAACTTTACTGTCTTGGTTTGTGAGCCTATGGAGATATGGGCTTTCAAACAGTCACCTTAAGTGTTTGGAAAACTTATCATGGGGACACAATTTGAAAGCTACAGTTTCTGTAAACTTCAGTAGGCTTTAGAGCCATTTTTGAGTGAAAGTGGAAATACTAGCACACTGATTTTTGACTTTCAGGTTTTCTTTTGCTACTGATATTGCTCAAGGAATGGCCTATCTCCACCGCCACAAAATGTATCATGGACGGTTGAAGTCTAATAACTGTGTGATAGATGATCGGTGGGTTTGTAAAATTGCAGGTAAATAGAAGGCTAGAAAAAATTTTCAAAACTGTTGGGCTAATCCTCTAATTATAGATTTCACATGCAACACTCTTCGCAAGTGCTTTCATGTTGACACTTCATGTGGAATTGCTGACTGTACCAGACTTCACTAGCAGCGCCTTGTGCTGAAGCAAGTTTCATGTTGCAATATCAAGTAATTTAGTATGTGTCATGGATGCACACTTCAGATCCTACAAATTATTCAGCCTATCAACATCTGAGCAGAAACTCTACCTCAGTCTCTATTTTGATAGAGAGAGAAACCTGAGGCGTGGACAATGGTGTAAAGAGATATAGTAATGCTGACTGATTGGTAGGCGCAAGGCAGTTTAATGGAGAAAAGCAGACTAAACTCCGAGTTCTTAAGTCTTGTTCACAGCATTGAATTGTATTCTCCCAGAGATGGAGCTACAGATCAGGTCTATTCTTGGTACAGGAAGACAGCCTGTGGAGTCTAGTTTAGTTTGCAGCTTCCAAAGGGAATTAAGGCAATGATAATCTCTTCTACTTTCTGCCCGGAGTAGTCATCATACTTTCTGACCCACAGCCATCCTAAAAGCATCAGCAGCAGATTTGTTTTTCAGTGGTACATCCTATGGCTAAAGCTCCTACACAGGACCAGACTTGCTGCTCCCACTCCTTCAGTTGCCTTCAGAACTGCCTACTCTGCTTGGAGCCTGTTCTGGAGAAAACCATAAAAATAGTTGGGTTATATCAACTGCATCACCTTAGCATATCTCCTCTCAATTAAATAAGATATCTTTGAAATTGTTCAGCAACTTCTGTTTTGTTTCTGTTCTGTGTCAAACTGTAGCATTTTAAAATCTTCATGGTTTTTTTGGATGCAATGTCAAACAAACCTCATATATAACCAATGTGGTAGCTATTCTCAAAATGACCTCCACATAAAGATTCCATCCCTAGGAACATCTTAATTAGAAGTCACTCCAAATAAACCCAGATGTCTGCACCCAGCCTTCACATGTACTCAGAAGAGTACTGTTTATAAGAAAGAAAACAGAAGTCAGTTGTTTTTTTCTCCTTCTTCCTGATTCTGAGTCATATGCTAAGAATTCTTTCTATATTAGGCTAGAAGCATTGATGGAAAGATGTTTCACATCTATGCTGCCTTTGTACTGATGCTAGTGGTGTTCAAATACACCCACCGTCTGATTTTCAGTTGTTAGTCTGCCTAACTAGTAATTACTTGAGCAACCTGCCACCAGAGATAAGGATCAGGGGACAAAGTAGAACAGAAACCTGTATTTACATGGTAACTCTTACACTGAGGTGAGACTATTATCTGAAAATAATTTGATAAAATCGTAAAATAATTCTGATTACAATATGTCACATAGTTCAGTTTCCCTGCTGTCATCCAGTCTTGCCCAATTTTTTTGTTTTCCAGATGCTATATTTGCAACAGTTTAGTGGGACAAGACCACCCAAACTGCACTATTTTGAGGCTAAGATGTGTATTTATAATAGAGAAAATTAATTTCTTTAGACTAGCTGTGTTACTGTCTACTACTGCACGTTTCAGGGAAGTATCCATTGAATAGTTTGCTTCCTATTTTCTTCCATTTTAGATTATGGCTTGCAGTCATACAGAAAAGAAGATTGTCCTGATGGATCAAGTTCATCCCAGCAGCATTTGATACAGATTTACAGAGCTCCTGAAATACGTACTCTTTCAGATTTTGAACCCAATTCTATGTCAGATGTCTACAGGTAGCCAAGTTTTCCTGATCTGGCTTTTAGTAATGTTGAGTCTTCTCTAATGGCAGTTAGGCTTGGTGTAATTCTCTTGTTACTCTAGGTATATGTTTGATTGTCTTTTTAAAAGGATTGGTCCTGGAATACAGAACAGCATAGATATCACAGGATCTTCTCTTTCAAGGTAGACAGCCAGATACTGAATTCACTGACATTATAAGCAGAGTTTGCCCAATGATTTATAAGGAGTCTCTTGACTGGTAAGATAAAAAGGCATAAAGACTTGCTATTATCTAATTTTCCTTTTTTTTTTTTTTTTTTTTTTTTTTTTTTTTTTTTTTTTCCTGTTGTTGTTTCTTATGAAAAGTAGATTATTTTCCCCAATGGCAATACTTTAAAAGTTAATAGCATCAGTGTTCTAGAATGTCATAATGCACATATGCATTCTGTAATTCTATAATTGAATGTCAATACAATTATTTGGGGGCATGTACATGGTGACAATATTTGGTTTACAGAGGAAAAATAAAGAGAAGGGAAAAAAATGGATGCACTAGCAAATAACTCCATTCCTTTCCTTTTGAAAGCCTTTATAGAAGATCACTTTCCAGTGCCTTTCCCTGGTAGTGGTATTATTATAGTTTCACTATATAAAGCAGCAACTTTATCCAGCCTGTTGGCTGGAGCAGGTGCTTGCTTTTAAGAGATCACTGTTCTGAAAGATCGCCAGTGAGTTCAGAAAAAGGATTAAATTCTCTGTTTTTACTGTCTTTTTCCATTCTTCATCCATGATTAATGTATTTGACCTTAGTTCAACTGAGGAAGATAATGACAATGGAAATATAATTCAGAAGAAACGAGCAGAAATGCTTACTATCAAACATTTCCTCTGGACACACTGTGTCATCACAGACTTTATGGTGATTTTCTAGAACAGCGATCTTTTCACTGGCTGAAAAAATTACACTCCTCCTACTGGTGATTCTGATGAACCTGCTCCTGACCCTTGACTGGAGCAAAAATCAGACCTCTGTGTTTATCTGGTAGAAATTGTGTACGCAAACCTTCACATATCACCTCTGGATTCCATTAATTCTTACAGAGAAAACTGCTTTGCTGTCCATCAAACTCAAACATCTCTGGGATATATAACCATGAGAGGGAAATGCTATGAAACATTCAGTAACAGATCTCTGCAAACACAAAGTAGTAACAAGTAGCAGCACCACTGCCCTCCTTCCTTTTGAGATACTGTGATTTCAGTCCCAGAATGAGGAAGAACAAGAAATTGTAAAAAGAAGAAATCACTGACTCAATTAACTGTTACTGCATTAAGATTTTTCTTGATTTTTATTCTGCAGTTATGCCATCATTTTACTAGAAATTGCCACAAGAAGTAACCCTATGGCAGTAAGTAAAAATTTACTATCTGTAGAATTTGCATGACTTCTCTGATTCTGTTTCTGCTGAAGACACAAACCAAACTTTGAGTTACTGCACCTTTGAGTTACTTTTTAAGCACGCATTTTCCTCATGATTTTATGGATGCTAGTTCAGTTCCCATGGAGCATGCAATCAGGGTTTCCTCATAAATCTACCAGTTTTCCCTTTCAGATCTTTGAAGAGCATATGATAAAAATAATGTTGCTCCAAAACTGCCCTTTGATTAGTTTTGTGAGGCTTAATGGCTAGGTGGATACAGGGAGAATGTATGTATCAATACCTTCCTTTTTCTCCTGCTTCTTCCTTTTCCTGTCATTTACAAGGCCCTTTTAGTGGAATCTTGCAGGAAAAAGAAAAACCTAGAAAAGCAAATTAGCTGCTCTCCATAAGGAAAATATCTGTTTTGCATGTGTCTTTTGATCACAGCTAAATGGCAAACGCAAAAAGAATGCACCTTGAAATTGAAAACAGATGGTCTGGATATATAACCATGTTTTCTCTGAAATAATTTGCTTAACAAGAATTGTAACAATGAAGACTTGAAACTACTATTTTTCCAGTTCTGACAGTTTGTGATAATAGACTAATATAGTCCTTGTGGTTTCTTAAAAGTTTCCCAGTAACTTGCCAGGTATTCATTTGTTTCAGAAGTGGTTTATGCCATATAAACACTGAGTTTAAAGCTTGTCAGCCATGAAAAAGCTTTTAGACAAGGTGACCCATTTTAGACTGGGTTACATTTTTTTTATCCTTTCTTTTCTCTTGTGCTCTTATGTAGAAAAAGCTGACTTAGAAGTGATAGGGAAGATGTTATAAAAGTGATGATAATAATAGTAATATATTTTCAGTGGCTAGCATGAGAACCACAACACTTGTTTCAACATTGTTTAACCCCCTTTGCTGTAGAAAGATGATGTGTCTTCAGCTGAATATTCTTGGTGCCCACCTTTGGCAGAATTAATTTCAGGAAAGGCTGAGAATTCTTGCCCATGTCCCACAGGTTATGTAGAGGTGAGTAAAATACAATATTGCATACAAAAATCATTTATTGAAGTGAATTTACAACACAACATAGAATTTTAATGGCAAGATTACCTTTGATAAATATAAATAACCCAGAAATCAAGAAGTACACCTTAATCAAGGCAAAAAGATAATATTTAATATCCTTAATAAAAAAAGCCCTGTCATTGTAACAATAAAAGATTGAGTAAAGATTCAGTTGTCCCCTCCAGTTGCCAGTGTAATAGATTATGTTTTTAATATTCAATCATTGATTTTTGTGCAATTTCATTTCATTATAAAGTGTTGAATTCTGTACATATTTCATGTTAGTAATATCTAGCTTACTTACAGAAGATTTTCACATAATGAAGTCTGTCTCAAGCAAATTATGAGTTTGTTTTGTTTCTTATGCAACAAGTCTTTCTCTTCAGTAGCCACAATGAAGTGCACCCCCTCCCGGTTTAATTAAATCAGAACAGGATGGGGGCATCCTCATTTCAGTTTAAGTGCTATATAATTCACCTTTGCTGGTTTGTAGCAACATAAATGTAAAAAAACTCCTCAGCAGCACTGGTTTTTAGTCAGAAGTTAACACTTTTAAGAGGTTCTTCAGCTCTTTATCTTTTGTGAAATTTATGTACAGACAAGTCCTCTGAAAACAGAATGTGACTCCAACAGCATAACACTGTCTTACAGCAGAAGACAAGAGTTTAAGCAGTGTTCAGGAGAAGGAATGTATATATCTTACTCATGATTTCCCACAGCAGCATTTTCATGAACTAATATCCTTCATTCAGCAAAAACCTATAGAAATCCAGAGGCTTCAGTATAGCTCTGGCACTTTTCACCAGCTGCAGATAGAGCCTCACAGTCAGTTGGCACCAAGAAAACAGAAGTATTAACTTAAAATACTGCTTGTACTTGGAATAATAAAAGGTTATTTGCTTTTCTAACTCTCTTTCTCTTCTGCAGTTAATCGAAAAGTGCAGAAAAAATAATCCATCCCAAAGGCCTACATTCGAACAAGTCAAGAAAATGTTGTACAAGATGAATCCTGTTAGCCCTGTTGACATGATGATGACTCTGGTAAATTTAGCTTTTTAATCCAATCCAATCTGCCCACTTTCAATAACTTTCACCTCTATCCTTCCGGGTTTTTTTTTTGTATCTTCTACCCCTTGTTTGGTGAAAAACTACACAGTTATTTGTTCAGTTCTGTTGGGTTGACTGTAGCTGCACTTCTGCTTGAAACCCAGCTTTCCTTTGCATTCCATTTTTTAAGTTCTCAACTTCTTTGTGGCTGAACTTTTTTTTTTAAATGTCTGTCAAATGTTGTTTGCAAACTATATTCCCCCTTTCCAGTGGATCAGTGGTCTTACAGTACCAGGGATATAGAACCCCTGCATGTTACAAATAGCATGTTTATAAAAAATTTTGAGCAGAGTTCCTCAAGCCCATCAGCAGAGAAAGAAGATTCCTGCCTCCACAGACTATTGCCTCACACAGAGGAGGGACGCAAAAAGCAAAGCATAGACTAACATAGCAAGATAGATTATGAAAGAGCACTGTGAACTTTTGATAAAAGATTGGCACTTAGATATCTTTTGTTTTGTTAATATTTCATCTGTAGGTTTCTCTCTGCATTGGATTTGGTCCCTAAAGTTTGCATGAAATTTGAAAAGCCTCAAATTACCTTCTGCTGTCTTCTGTGTAAGCAACACCCTCAAGTCTGGACTCATAAATTTACTTAAGGAGAAATCTGATCTTTGGATTTTGTAAAAATGTGTCAGGTGTCTTAGACCTGTACCCTTTTTCATCTCTGAATATTTTCAAAGCAGAATCATTCAAATACTTAAATCCTATCCAACTAGCCCTCTGTTTCAGTAAAAAGATGAATTTTTAAAAAATTTAGAAAATTCTCTGTTATTTAGATGGAGAAATATAACAAACATCTGGAGATACTGGTTTCTGAGAGAACTCAGGATTTAATGCATGAAAAACAGAAGACTGATCGTCTCTTGTATAGTAAGTTATAAAGAAAAAAATACTGGATAGTCTTCTGAATAATAATTTTATTTCAGCTGTCTAAGTACAAACAAGAACCCTTTGATAGGTGATTATTTAATAGATAACATTTAGCTAGCAAAGAATAAATATACTTGTTTCTTGCAAAGCTGGAAAGATATTTAGCTACTTTCTGTATTTCCCCACTAGAAATCAGTACACTCATCTGAGAGCTGTGGTCCAAAATCCATAGTGCTTGGACTTTGCATCAGTGTACCAGGCCTTTTACATAGTTACAAATGTCGCAGAATTGTACTTAGTTACTTTTTATGGCAGTGTAAGTTTCAGAATTCTGTAAGAAAAAAAGGCATAAAGAGATGGGAATAGCATATAAGAGAGGAACAAACAAAGGGATGCGAAAGTGCAAGATAGGGGGAACAAAGATGATTAAAAAAAAGAAACAGGGAAGAGATAGTAAACAAACCTAACACAGATAGAAAGCTCTAGCAAAGAGCTGACAAAGAAAGAATTAGTAAAATCCCAGATCACACCTTACTCTTTCTTGGAATGTATAGATACTGATATGTTTGGCATAAAAGTTATGGTCCACGTGAAAAATCTGGATGCGTTATCAGTGAGATTTATTGTGAATTCTCACATTATAGCAGAGTGGATTCTGATGCCAAAGTGTATTTTCACTTTCATAATATTTTGCATTTATGAACATTTTTGTGCCTTTAAACCAACAGGTTATGTTTAATGTATTCTTTTATTCATGTAAAAAGATTACAATGCTCTACTTTCTACAACAGGTATGTTACCGAAACAGGTAGCAGATGATCTCAGGCAGGGAAAACATGCACAAGCTCAAAGTTACTCAAGTGCCACCATCTTCTTCAGGTAAATAAAAAATGAAAGATAAGAATAGAACTGTCTCCTACAGAAGAAACTTTTAGGCTTCTAATGAAGGTGAAGCTCCTAAGCGAGTAAAGAATTTCTATCTAAATTGCCACCTATTGTAACAGGTGGCTCCGCAAAAGAGTGTCCTTTAAAATTCTCACACCTCCCTACTTTTCATTATAGTTACTTAACTAAAAATGGCATTACTCTGGAGCTCTGACAAACAGCTGCGCATCACTTTACCTGTGTTACACATGAATGAATGTATGTCTCACAAGATAGGCCTAAGTAAAGAATCCACCATTTAGCCTGTGTAAGGAAAATTTGTCTATTAGAGTCCACATGGATTTACAGTTTTTTCTTTACATGTGCAGGAAGCAACATATGAATGGAATGCCTTCACTGGTCATAAATGAACAGATATCAAGGTCCTTTTTTCCTTAATACATAATTCATAATTGAAGACTGCTTAGTCTGTTACAGGTTAAAGTCTACCTGTAAAAATGCTTTAGTGCATTGATAAGCAAAAAAGACTTAGGTTAGTCTATCCTTTTAAAAGGAAGGAGTCTTGTAAATTTAAATAAATTAAGAAAAAACTATCCAATAAGAATCTTAGCAAAAGAATTATTGAAAAGAGAAGGTTGATGTAATTGCATTGAGAAATCTTTACTGTGTATTTACAATTTCTAATCAGCAGTGATTAGGACAGTGGATGATTATGTTCTTTCTGTTGTGTGTTAACAGTGACATTGTTGGCTTCACTGAGCTGTCCAGCAGCAGCACACCATACCAAGTGGTAGATTTCTTGAACAAGCTTTATACCACTTTTGATGAAATCATAGATAACTATGATGTCTATAAGGTGGAGACAATAGGAGATGCCTGTAAGTTCCTTGAGCTGTGGACAATGATGAGGCCTGGGACACCAAGATAAAGACTCTCTGATGGCAAGGAAGAGCAGCTGAAGGATATTTGGAAAGCTTTTTACCACTGGGGAGACCAAATAAAACAATTAGGGGATGAGTCCTACCAGAGCCCTAACAAAATTTAGGAACATTTTCCCGCATACCTTTAATCATTTGTACAATTGATAAGTGTTGTGAATGGTACAAATTATTTGCGTAAAATACCACTGCTGTTTATTTGGCCCCTATGACTAGTGAGGTCTTACTTTAAATCTTGGCAGCAGATTAATCCCAGTTGGCAACTTATGTATCACAGGAACACAAATAAAAAATTACGTCTGCATGGGATCATAAATGGCATACCCTAAGCTTTATTATCTGTTCTTTTTGCAAAGACCGTAACAGTCTTCTTTCTCTTAATACACTGTAGGGGCTTGACTGCATCTTCTCTTTGATTTTGTGGGAAAATGGCTTTATATTTGCTACCATGGCAATCTGCTGGGGATAAACTATGATTAAAATTGAGTTCCATAAAACCTAAGGCAATCTAACTGGGCTTTTGGATGCGAAAGACAGAATTCCTATAAGATATGTGGGGGAAAAAAAAGGCCACTCTTTTTTCACAGTGGAACTGCTGAACACATTTTTGAGCATAAAATTCCTGAACAAAAGCATTCCATAGGTCCCTAAAAGACTGGTTTCTTGCCCTATGCAGTAAAAGAATCAAAGAATCATAGAATATTCTGAGTTGGAAGGAATCCACAAGGATCATAGAGTCCAACTCCTGGCCGTGCACAGGACCACCCTTAAGAGTTACACCATGTGAATGAGACCATTGTCCAAATGCTTCTTGAACTCTGTCAGGCTGGTGCTGCTACCACTTTGTTGGGAACCCTGTTCCAGTGCCCAAACACTCCTCTGGGTGAAGAACCTTTTCCTGATATCCAGCCTAAACCTCCTCTGACACAGCTTCAAGCCCTTTGGCCCTGTCACTGTCACCACAGAGAAGGGATCTGACCTGCCTGCCGCTCCTCTTCCCCTCACAGGGAAGTTGTACCTGCAATGAGGTCTCCTCTCAGTCTCCTCCTCGCCAGGCTGAACAGACCCAGTGACCTCAGCCACTCCTCACATGGCTTTCACCTTAAGGCCCTTCACCATCCTCCCGGCCCTCCTCTGGACACTCTCTAACAGCTCAATGTCTTTTCTGTATTGCGGCACTCAAAACTGCCCCCAGCACTGGAGGTGAGGCTGCCCCAGGTCAGAGCAGAGCGGGACAATTCCTCCCTTGCCCGGCTGTGATGCTGTGCCTGATGCCCCCCAGGACACACTTGGCCCTCCTGGCTGCCAGGGCACTGCTGGCTCATGTTCAACCAGGACCCCCTGCAGTCCCTTTCTTGTGTTTATTTCTGCTTTCCAGCCTCTCTTTCCCATCCAATCCTGGATGGTCTGTGCATCCAGGGTTGCCTCATCCCAGGAGAAGAATCTAACACTTTTCCTTCTTAAATATTGTTGCTGATCTTAAACAAGTTGGTGATTGCCTGGTCCTCTAATTTTCTCAAGGTTTCTGAGCAGGGCCTTTCTGCTTGTGAGGCAATTTAGTAGCATCAGCAGACTCAGTATCCCTTCAAATCCTGTGTCCAAGCCACTTATGAAGATGTAGAAGAGCAGAGGGCTGAGGATGGAGCCCTTTGGAACCCTCCTAGTGACAGGTGACCAGTCTGATGTCACTGTAACCCTTTGTGCCTGACCCCTAAACCAGCTGCTCAGCCATCACATAATTTGTTTCTCCAGTTGCAGGTTGGACAGTTTGTCCAGAAGGATCTTGGGAGAAACAGTTCAAAAACTTTACTGAAATACAGAAAGATTACATCATCTTGCTTCCCTTGATCACCTGGGTGGGTTTTTCTGTCATGAAATGAAATCAGATTTGATTTGACAGTCAGGGCTTTCTGCTCATGAAGCTCTGCTGGCTGTGACCAATGCCTCTGTTGTGCTTCAGGTATTTTTCATTACCACCCAGAAAAATCTCCAAAATTCTGCTGGACACTGAAGTGACAGTGACAGGCCTGTAGTTTGCAGGGTCATCCCTCTTGCCATTCTTGAAAATTTGAACATTTGCCAGCTTCCACTAGACTGGGATCTCTCCAGATTTCCCTGACTATTCAAAAAACATTTTCAGAGACCTTACAATGACTTCACCAGTTCTTTGAGTACTATGGATGAAACCCATCACACACCATAGATTTACAGGGATCAAACTAGAGCAGCAAATCCAACATAAATTCAGGGTTTAGTGGGAGTTTATCATTCTCATAGTCATGGTTGTCCAGCTCACCACTCTGGGACCCCAAGAACCCATCATCAGTTTTTAAAGCATACTGCAGGAAGCATAGGACAATGCCTAGTTGGAGTCATTGCCTTTTTTAATAATATCTACCCAATGACAAAAGGTACTGAACAGCCACATTTGCATGGCCTGTCCCACTTAAAGCATTCTCATTGGAGGGGAGGATGAAGAAAGAAAGGATTGGAGGGAATAAATCTTTTGTAAAAACAAGAACACTTTTCATACCTAAGGTAATTCCCCACGTGAGCTATTGTCCTAGCCTTCATTTTTTTCTGGCTTTCTTTGCTCAGCTGGCACAACTGTGCCTTGGGATATGAAGGAATGGGGTTTCTTTCTTTTTTTAATATTTTAATTTCTTTTTATTGTAGGCAGCATATTTTAGTAAATGTGTGTGTAATGCCAAAGGCTAACACAGTTGCATTGTTGTGTTAAGATATGGTGGTGTCAGGAGTACCCAAGGAGAATGGGATCCTTCATGCTGGTGAGATTGCAAGCATGGCTTTAGATCTTCTGGATGTCTGCAAGACTTTTAAGATCCCACATAAGCCCAGCATCCTCCTAAAGATAAGAGCAGGAATACATTCAGGTATGTTGAGAAGACTGCGAAAGTGTCTTCCACTGGCCTTGTAAATGCATCTGTAGTGGCCATTTCCTCTCCATTAAAAATAAAGTTAATTTTTTATATGTAGTGGAACACAACACAGAGGTCATCCCAACAGAATAATTTATTGGCTGCATGGGATATTGGTAACTCAGTTTTGAATACAACGTTGGAAAAATCCCACAGCCCACGTGTCTTTCCTGATGTGAGTTAGAACTGCCATTCTGCATCTGTTACTTTTCCTTATCTGCTATTCTCTTCTCTAAACAGTGAGTTGTTTCTTCACACTCTGATCTAGCCTTCACTCTCAGAGTCCTAGCTTCCTAATTTAATCTGATACATGATTACAATTTCTTCTTGATAGACAGACAGATTTGGACATGTCTGGTGCAGCCCAGCATCTGCCATCTAATCAGCATACATTGTCTTACCAAGACATCATATCTTCTATGTTTTAAATTACTTGTAAGACAGATTTGTGACCTGTATAAAAACCATACTGACACTCAGACTTTATCTGGTTAACAAATTAAGATAGTGTAGGAAGCAGCCACAAGGCTGTATGACTGATTATGTGATTTATAAACACAAAATGTCTTTTTTTCTATTTTTTAACAGGAGCAGTTGTAGCTGGAGTTGTTGGAACCAAAATGCCACGGTACTGTTTATTTGGAGATACTGTGAACACAGCTTCCAGGATGGAATCTACCAGTGAAGGTAATAAAGAACAAACTGCAGGTGGGGTTTTAGTCATCCCTGAATTCGTTCTTAAAAATCTTAGGCTGAGTTTTGAGTCCTGACCTATTCAGATGATTCTGAATCCTGTAAAAAGGTTCTTGATTTCTGGGTCTAGTCTGCCTAGGGACAAATTATTTGAGTGATATTCTCTACAACTGTTTTTGTAACCAGATCCCCTTATTTCTCAAGTTTCAGAAAGGGATTTTTGTGGCTTTGAGGTTCTCAACAGTAAAAAAAAAAAAAAAAAAAAAAAAAAAAAAAGGTGATAATAAAACAAAATGAGAAGCAACTGGTTATGTTTAGTATTTCTATTTGTTCCTGGCACCCAGCTGAATTTATGATAAAAATATTTTCATTACTCCTCTTTTATTGTTCATAACTTTTTTTAACAGAGAACACAAGAAACAGTGGGAGTTGTGTCTGTGTTTATGTGTCCTCTAGAAAAGAGTTTAAACAGAAATTTGTGGAGGTATTCTCACCCCTTCTTCCTAGCAAGCTTTGTCTTTAGCCAATATGAGCGTTTGAACCTCAGATTCTGAAATCTTGTAGCTGATCTACAAGAACTAAAAGCAAAAGAAGATAGAGTGATTCAACATCACAGAACCCTGATGGCTTGTTTCTTTTCCTTCATTAAACAAAGCTGAATAGTTTTGTGGCTCACATTGCAACACATTGTAAATGAATTAGGCACATGCAAGATTCTCCCAGTTTAATTTCATGGTAAAAACTGATGCTTTCAACATCTATCACGATCCACTAAAAAACAAGGCAGAAAGGCAGAAATGGTCCTAAATTATGGATTTGAAAGTTTTGAAAGGATTTGAGAATCTCTAGCGTCCGTTCCTTCTCACCATTTTTGTGTTTCCAAAACAAGTGCTAACCTGGATGGAACACATAAAACTTCATTTTCTTTCTGTCAGTCTCCCACATAACTCCTTTCATGCTACTTGTGTCATCTTATCTGAACTTCTTTAAAACTAATACCTTTGAAATCTGCTTCTATCATTCACAGGTCATCTTTTGTTCTGTATGCCAGTCTCTTTCGCAGAGGGTGCATCAAGTATAGACTTAGAAATAAAGATGGAGCATTTATCTTTCAAGCCTTTATTTTCTCTCCCTCTTTTTCTGGCTACATACTGAGAACCTCCAATTACATTTCCAAGTTTTAACCCTAAGATTATTGCTTTAAAATAGATTAATTACTAAATATGTGCATTAAAAATGCTGTCACTTGGAATCTGAGTGCTAGTGTCTTGTTCTCAAGCAAGATCACAAGCTGAAATATAATGTATCTACTGCAAAGAATGTTACTGAGATATGTGTCTATATTTGTTGAAACACATCTCTGATAATATACTGGCAGTGTTCTGAGACTCTAAAAAACATTTAAACAAATAAAAGTGGACATTATAGAACTGTCATTTTCTGATACAAAAAAAATCAGTTAGACAATCTTATCCAGTCCTACTATCATCTGGGATGTTTTTTAAACGACGAAGCATAATGATTGGCTCTGTGTCACAGAATGCTAAGGTGAAAAAAAAACCTTTTTTTTTTTTTAAAAATTTCAGCAAAATTTTGCTTTCCAGCAAAAGTAGAATTTCTTCTATCTGTCCTCCATCTTGGTCCTTCCTCCATCATTTGTAAAAGGCAAGACAGGTGAGGTTTACATAGAGTTAAAATTTCAACTAAGGAAAAGTCACATTGTTAAAAAAAATTGTGGAATTATGTTAAAATCATCTCTTTCAAATGTCATAATTTACATGTTTGGAATCAGAGCAAGGATGGCTGTTTCTTTAATGTTTAGACTTTGCTGAAAAGTAAATGTGCAAAAAAAGCACTGGCTCTTTATTGATCAGGCGGTAGAACTGTGTATGTTTTCCTTCACCAGAAAAGAATGCTTATCAGTAGCACAGAAAGACAACTGTGAAGAGTACAAAAATATTATTAGATGCAGAAAGTGAAGAGTAGTGTTTTTTGGCGGCCCCATATTTGTCCGGAGATGCTCTCACAAACAGGCCAGAATACTGGAGCTTGTGTGCAGTATTTTGAATAACAAATAATAAGGAATTAAAGCAAAGACTTGGAAAAAACCCTAAATGGGAGTTCATTAATGAGGCTTGAAATTTTTGACACACTTTGGAAGATAGATCTGTCTTATATATATGACTTGTTTGCTAAAATGATATTATCTTTCTTTCTAGCTCTTAAAATACAGTGCAGTTCAAGTGCATACCAGCTGTTGGAGCAGATTGGAGAGTATGTGTTCATATGCCGTGGGAATTTACAAGTTAAGGTGTGTATGCAACATTTATACTCAGCTTCTCAGAGAGGAGAGTGTGAAAGTATGGAGTCCTTGAATTTTAACCCATGCAGTCCCACTATATCTTATAGTTCTCTCTTATCTCACAGTGATTTGGATAGACTAATTCCCATACCCAAAGATAGAATGTTCAGATTTTAAGCCAGGACCAATTCCATGGACTTGTTAATGGGAAATATCTGGTAAGTCAAAGATGAAGGACCTAGTCAAGCTTGGAAGTCCTTCACGGCACATTTACTGTCACAACTGCTTGAAATCGAAAAAGGTCCTTCAGAGACATCACAAATCATCATGTGAGTTCCACAAGAGAATTAACATACTTGTGGACCCAGTTTTGGATGGGACTTCAAAGAATTGTACTGATTGATACTACTTAAGGAAAGGTTTTATGCCTCATTTTTCCTCTGTGTAACGTGGTTGACAGGCACATATTTCTCCTTTTGGGACTTGTTTTGAGTTGTAGTAAGGAAATTATTTCATAAGTGAGAGATAGTGTTATAACCCCATGACTAATCTTTCTTAGGGGAAAGGAGACATGGTCACATACTGGCTTGAAGGTAAGAAAGCCTCTGTCACCCAGAAGGCAGTCACCAGCACTTCTGTGATGCCTCAAGATGCCAACAGAGATTCATATAGTCCAATACCAGGTGTCCTTCCCAGTGATCCTCTCTGAAATCCTGCTTCCTAGTCACTCATTAATTCTAGTATCCCTCCTGCTTTCAGTCTGTTAGGTCATCCTGCTGGATTAGAAAATGAGAAAAGAGATAATACAGCCCTTTGGTCTTGTGCATGTATTAGCTCAGGCTTTATTTACAGGTGTTTCTCCCAGCAGTAGCATTGAAAATAAAAAAAAGAGCAAAAACTCATCTTAAGGAGTAATACATAGAAATGGCCCACCAGTTACCAGAGCAGCAGGTTGCTCCCAGTGTTACTTCTTGATTTGGTTTTGATGGGAAATCCTCAGCCAGCAGCCATCATGACTTCAAAATCAGCTGGTTGGACATTCCAGCCTGTGAAGTGCTCCCACAGAAAAGGAGAGAGTGTAGTGTTGCTGTTTAGTGGTATCATAAACCCTGTGGGCATGAAAGGGAAAAATGAAGTGTTTATTGTGTGAGGAAGTGTCCTAGGGTAACTTTATGATGCTTGTATCCCCAATCGTCTGTTCTGTTTGTGCTGTATATTGAGTCCTGTGCCTTTAAGACTGGTTCTAAGAGCAAGGAGAAGCGCGGAGTTTGTTTTGAGAAAACTGCCTGACTCCTCCACATTCTTCTGCGGACGGTGTGTTCGGCGGAGGCTTGGAGACTGCAGGACAGAGATTTCTTTTGCTTTTAGTTAGTTTCAGCTAGCTAGGGCAGAGAAGTTCCCTGGACTGTTTTTTTTCCCCCTTTTTTTCTTGGAACTGTTTAAACCTACTCTGGACTGAAAACCCAGGGGAGCACTGGGGGCTGCACCTGCGGCCCACCGGGGCCTGGACCTCGGCATTTTCCAGCAGCGCCGGAGGGACTGGGACTGAGGAGAGACTGAGAGAGAGCCGAGCTCCACCCACGGCAAGGACTTTCTCAATTTGCCATCTCACTTCAGAAGGAGAGGTTTTATTGTTTCATATTATTCATTCTTTATACTTGTATGCACATTTGTTTAGTAAAATAGTTTTTTCCACTTTTCTCCAAAGAGGTTTTTTTTTTTTTACCAGACTGGTTGGAGGGAGGGGCCACCTGGGTTTGCTTCCTTGGAGGGATCCTATACAGGGGTTTTCTCCCAAATTTGCCCCAAACCAGGACAGGAAGTAAATTCCATCAAATGAAGAAGATGTGTGGACATAGTGGATACTAATTGAAACAGGAATTTGTACTCCTACTTCCATTTCAACTCCATTGTCTGGAGCCAGAAATAGAAAGAATTAAGAAGAAAGTTTGGTGTATTTCCGAACAGCCAATTCCTAGTGACACCTGTCATCTTGTTGCAGAGACCTGAAAATCTTGGGAAAGAAATGCAAGACATTTATATGTTTAGATGTTGCTAGACAGGATAAAGTTCACTACAGCTGCTCTTGTCTTTGGCTGCTCTGGAATTTCTCTGAAAAGCAGCTCTTGATGTTAGCTGATGTTGTTGCTTTGACTAAAGTGGCAGTGAACCTACTATTCTGGATAGCAGTCTGTCAGTGAAATCGGGCAGCCCCCTGAGTGAGTCACCGTGTAATTTAGGACACAGTTTAGGAAAGTTCATTCCTGAGCCAGCATTTCCTGTAAAGAGAGAACCATCGCTAGAAGTGGAGTAATCTCTAGATGAGCATGATTCTGTGAGCATTGCTGGTGTTGGCTTTCTTTAAAGACCTTTCAGGGCTAATCTATTTTGAAGAGTTTAGCCGGTTCCAGTTCCGAGTAACAAACAATCTAACAGAATAAGTGAAACTGAGAGACAAAGAATATCAAAAGTCAAAGCATTTCAGCATGTTAACTAGACTGGATAAAGCTAATTGGGAGGAGATGAAAAGGGAGGACTTTGAGTGACATAGCACCACTTACGCCTGCTTATTGTGCTCCCATACTCTCCAGTCTGTCCTGCATCCTAGGTACAAGTACAAAAACATGCACGTAGTTGCAGTTTTTCTGGTATAAGTTTGTGTAGTTTAACCAAGCAGCTGACTAGTTATTCACATTCCTATGTACCTAGCGTAACCAAAACTTTTAATTCCAAATGTGTGCTGCATGATAGTGATAGGGGTGTCACACTACATACAGTTTTTCTTTAGTTTCTGTGAGAAGTAAATGCAGCCGTAATGATAGATTTTTCAGGGATGCCTAATAGAGGTAGAAAGTGAAATACTTCAAAATTATGGGAGTTTTTTGAACTACACAGAAAAGCTGTATAAGATTCTGAGTGAAAGTATACCTCAGAAGTCTGTGAAACTGTATCTGCAACTTGAATGGAACAAGAAACGCAGCAAGGGACATAGACATAGCTGACTTTGGCACATGAGATTCCCAACATAAAGTCCAGTCAAATTTTTTAAAATAAATAATTTTAATCAGGTTCACATTTTTTCTAAGGTTAAAAATTCCTTTCTCTTTTTTAAAAATTTCATATCAGAAGGTATATTTCAATTACTGGTTTTTTAATCTTAGCAGAATAAACCTCAGTTATTAGTAGCCCAGAGATATCCCCTAATGCAATAATTTCCTTTATCCAAATGCTATCTAAAAATTGTGCAACTCTCTGCTCTGTTATAGTGCTTCATGATGTATTAGTTTACATTATTATCTTAATGAGTATGCATTTGTTTACATTTTAATTAAAAAGGTGCATATCCTTATCAAATGTGGATGCGAAAGCATTTGCTTTGTCTGTAGTATTTCAGTTTTAACTGTTCTGCTTTATTTTACGGTTGTCTATAGAATTAAAAGATTTTTTTTAAGTGTCTTATGAGTTTAAAATCTTCTAAATAGAAATGAGTGATGAGTGACCAACAGCAAGCTTGCTGGACCGACTGCTTTAACCACTGACAAGTCCCTGGGTAATATTCAAGTTCTGCTGAAGACAGCAGACTCACTGACATCAAGAGGCTTAGAGCCTGGTGGTTTTCTATCAAAACATGTACAGCCTGAAGAGTGCCTGGGTCAGTTTGTCTCAGTTTTATTGTTACTTCTCAATCCTCTCCTCAAACAGAGCATCTCCAGAAGGAAAATTATTTTCTGCAGACTGCTGAATCTGTTGTATCTTTCCTGCACCTTCAAGCAATAGTCCTTATTAATGTCAATTTGTCTGATGACTGTGATGATATTATTGACTTCGGAAAATAGAAATACAGTCATGAATGTTACAGACACAATCAGAAGTGTTCTCAGTCAACTGACAAGTATTTTAAGATTAATCTCAGGCATTTTGACAGATGTAGTCTATGACAGCAGGCATATTTCAGATGCAGGAAAGCATTTACCAGTGGATAAACCTGAAGTATGATAACCAGCACAGTGCTCATCTGTGAAATGCTTTAAATCCACAGAGATTCACATACCAGAACTGGAGCTAGTCAGCTAATCTAGCAAGCATTCTTTTCTAATATGACACCATATACTAGAAGTATGTGACATGTACTTCCTTTTCTTGATGATTTTATCCATGCCAGAAAATGGGAAAGCAATTGCAGTAATAGAGCTGAAGAACTGAAAGTGATATGTACTTTATAGATCACTTTGCACAGTGGCCATTCATTTTCCAGAGTCATGCAAGGTAATACAGAGTTTACTAAGACTCTATTCATGATGTGATGATTTTATGGAAAGATTGTGCATTCTGATTATTGTTTATTGCAGCTCCATTTACCTGGCAATGAGAATGCAGGCAGGAATATTAAAAAAAATCACACAACACAAAAACTGACTTATGAAAGTCTTTTATTAGTTTGATAAACCTTCACTGTATTGTTTCAACTTGAATATTTAGGAACAGAATGAATAATCACAATATTTAAAAAAATCACAAGTAAAGCCAAAAATTCATTAATGTATTTCCAAGTGTAAAACTTTCTAGATTTTGTTCAAACCATGGGCATTGGAAAAGGGTGTGTTTTGCCACCAATAAGTTATTCTGTATCCCCTAGATTAGGTAGCAAACATATTTTACCTAGCTTGTTGGGGGGGGGGGGGGGGGGGGGGGGGAAGGAGGGGGTCTTCAAGGGTTGTTTGTTTGTTTGTTTGTTTTGCAAGCAGAGAAGTTATCTGTTTCCTTGTACAGCTAATTGTCACATGCAAAAAATTAATTTGTTTAAATAAAAGTGAAGTGAAATCAGGTGCCCTTTGCAAACAATGCAGGGGCATAAAATGAGTGTTGAGCCTGACTGTGCTGTCAAAGGATGCCATGTCTGTTTAAGATCAATGTCTGATTAGTATGAAATTTCCTCAGCTTGTGGAACATCTCTGCCACCTACTCCAACCCCTGAAAATTACTAATAGCCCTTCCATCTGAATTGACCTCAAAAGTAGAAATCTTTGGGTTTTTTTACGAGTGTCTTTCTGGGGCTGCCCTTTCAAACTTGTAAAAAGACAAGGCTATGCAAGATTGTTCTGATAAAACTCTAGCTGAGTACCACCTGCTTTTCAGCTAATGAGCACTTTGTCCTCCTAATTCCTCTCTCAATTCTTCCCTACTTCCATATAAAACATTGCATTGTACCTTTTTTATACATTCTAAATTGGAATTAAAAGATAAAATATTTTGCAATAAGATGTTCTCTCCATATAAATTATGGGAAAAATGCCTTTCCTCTTAATGTAAAATTTGGTTTAAATTTAAATGCACTTTTGGATGTAGAGATATAAAACAACCAGAGTTTGAAATGTGACAAGAGTGGGTGTCTGGAATTTGTTTGTGTGGGAACCCTAATGAATGAAACCTTCCTAAGAACACCCATGAGTCTACGTGATGTCATTTAATGTCCCACAGCATAGTAACCACAGTCCTCAGGTTCACACAGCAAAACAACCTATTCCACCTTCTTATTTGTACACTGTCTTTCCACTGCACTGTGTCTTAAACACATATGCAATTCTTTTTGGAACTAAATTCCAAAGACTGGATTCAACAGTTTTCATACAGCACTAAGTTTGACCTTGAAGCTCCACATGAAATGTTTGGTGTTACACTTTTGTGCAATTTGCCTTGGATTTCAACAGCAACCAAATAAGTACTTCCTACCAGTGAGTGCCAAATATGAAGCTAATGTAGGAGCATTCTTATGTTCATTACTGTGCTCAATTGCTGATTATTACTGCTTTTAATATTAAAACACGGTGATGTGAAAATAAGTGTTTTGATGAGACCTAAAATTGAGACCACTACATAGTAATTTTTTTCCTGTAGTACTTCTATCATGCCTTCAGGCAGGAAAACACTCTCTGGCCCTACCTGGGGAGCAATCTGGCTAAGCTACCAGAGATACAATACACACATGAAACAGTGCCCTAAATATACAGCTTTTATGACCAGAATCCAACACAGTTAACCTCACAAAGTAAGGAAATACTGTGTATGATGCCTTTTTGGTCTCTTTTGCTTTTATGAAGATCTCTTTTGTTCTACTCTCACTAGAACATGTGAGAGTACAGAGCCAGATTTTCAAAATGTTTCACGCTTTTTCACTCCCTGAAGAGTTTCAACTTTCGGTTGAAAAAAATATGCTAGAAATGCAACTTTCAGAATTGACTAAAGGTTCCAGGCTTTTACCAACAGTCTGGGGAAATGCTGAATGCAAAGCAGTGGAAAAATTCAGATTTCAGCTACCAGGATTTCACAGAGGCCATACTGAAACACAGACATGGAATGTCTTAACTCCGTTGGAAGAACTGTGTGTTCTTAAAGAGCTACAACAGAGTTGTTCTTAGAGGGAGTTTTTTTCTCCTTAAGAACAGAAGGAATTTTAAATTGCAGCAATAGACTTGACGGAGAAAAGCTGGGTAAGGTGTTGGAAAAACACCTCTGAGAAGATCTCAAATTAGTATGTTGCTATGATTGTGCACTCTGTTACCTGCGCTTGCAGACAAATGTATAGCATATATACACACGCCCTTCCAGAGTGCAGTTTGTAAGTAAAAACATTAAGCATAAACACTTCTGTGTATCTGACATCTAATCCATGGAACTGTTCTGAACACAAAATACACAAAGATTTAAAAACTAATGAAAGCTGAATCTCCATGTCTGGTAAAGACATAGAGGGTCTGGAATTCTAGCACCGAAAGGACTGCTAAATTAAAGGTAATGCTTACCTATGAAAGTTTTCCAGGGTGCATGAAAAGTGACTTCTCAATCCACTCTCTCTGTGGTTTCCAGGCATAAAAGAGCCCATACCACCAGAGAAATAACAAGCCTGCCGACAGTTCTCCCTGTAGGGATTGCATGTTCAGACTGGCTGCAGAGTGAAAACGTGCTCAGCATGAGCTGTAGCTGATGCCCCATGCCATGTGTTAAGAAAACACCTCTAGCTTACATACTAGGAAACTCCTCTACAAGCTTTAATACAATTTATGTTAGAAGCATAGACAGAAATCTTTCAGGAATCAAGTTTCCTGTGCCATGGCTTTACTGGCAACATGCTGAGAGTAAAGGTCCTGTGTGCTGATTGTGCTCTGCAAGTAAATAGGTTAATCCCTACACACACATGAAAATCAAGATGGCAGTGCTTGGTGGCCTGACACTCCACCTTCTAACTCATGGCAAAATCCCAAGCTCTTGCTGCAAGAACTGACAATATAATTGAATGTCTCAACATAACAGCTTAGGTTGGATAGATGATGTAGTGTCAAATTCTACCACCCTGGCCAAATGCAGGAGCTCACTCCATGAAGTCTCGTATGTAGCAGTAGAAATGGTGAGAGGAGGGTCACAGTAGCTGCTACTCTGGTAATTACAACTACTGGTAATTACAGTTACTGAAGCCAGGACTGCAAAGAGTTTGGATCAGAGGGGGAGGAACTGCCTCTCCAAGAGTGAAAATTATACTTCCCTCTAGCCACCCCCCAGCTCTCGCTAGCTCAGTTGTTCAGGGCTTTTAGGGAATTATATTTCATAGAGACAGAATAAAGATTTCAGAAGAGTGGCCCTCACCCCCAGCTTCCGTCCAAGCTTTATTCTTGATGTGATGTTCCAGGAGGCCAAGGAGAGAGAGAGAGAACCAGGAAGAAACAGGGGTATATCTAGTTTTGGGCCAAGGAAAGATATTGGCCCTGAGCCAATAGGGTCAGGAGTAGGTATGATAGGGAAAAAGGGTTGAACTACATAGCACAGGTTTCAGGGGGACTCTGAGGGGAAAAACCATTCCTCAGAGGAACACAACACAAGAGAATGAGTATTTCTGCAGAATGCAGATCAAGAATACAATACCAGTCCAGGACACATACTCAGCACACTCACCTCTTGCTTATTCAGTTCCAGGCGGAAAGGACCAGCTATTGTTTTGCACTCGGGAGGACAAAGTGCATGCTGATTAAAACTTCAAATTGTCTGTTAAAGACTTTGCAGTGATCAGCTTGTGTGACTGTAAAAATTCTACTTGTGACAACAGAAGTTTAAACAAAGCAACACAAATTTGTCTTTTGTTGATCTGCATATCCCATTGTCTCTTAAAAGAAGATAAACTACACTGTAGCACTATGATAAATGCTATTTCAAAAATAAAGTTTATATATCTTAAGAAACTTCTCTAAATATCCAAATTACTGTTTTCCATTAAAGACTGTATACATCCTGCCACCCATACTTTAGGACCAAGCAATATGTGGTTCACAAGACATTTATCCCCGAAGATATTTATCCCCCAAACTGAGCTCCCCTACAACTTCATGCATTGTTTGGAAGAGAGCATTAAGAAGAGAAGTGGAACCTTGACCCCAGAGGTTTTTTAAAGCAGCAAAACCAGAAAGCAGCTCTCATCGCTGGTCACGGCTTGGAGTCACACCCAAGCTGTGGTATACTGAAGCCAAATTCAGACTAACAGCTGCCTCTGAAAAGCAAAGTGATTATTCCTGCTTCTTGTAAGATCAGCACTGGTACCACAAGTTCCAGTGTCCACATGACCTCAATGAAAATAAAGTCTCAGATGCTCTCTAATCTCAGTATGCTATCTGCATAAAATATTTGAAAGTGCTGTCATGATGTCTGTGATCAAATATGCATTAGATTTATACTGACAGAACTATAAAAAGGTCACTATTGAAAAAAACCAAACCAACAGAACCACAAAAAAAACCAAAACCCAAAGCTTAACATATAAACCCCCAACAAACAAAAAATTTACATCCCTTTCATTTTTAAATTTAAAAAATCATATTTTTAAAATGCCCAAATTAATCAATTTCAATTTCATTCTATATTAAACTAGCAGGGGGGAAAAATTATATATATATATATATATATATATATATATACATAAAGAAAGGTTTCAGAGGCAATGTTAATTTATTTCTCTGGTTTCAAATTCTCACACATTCAATAAGCAAATTTAGAGGAATATGGTATATTAGCCTAGAAGTATTGCTTAAAGTTGTATTTTATTGTGAAATCTTAGCTGAATGAATGGTGGGATGACACTGCCTGTAAATATCAAATTTTAAACACACTTTTTTTATGCCTCTTTTTATATTATGGGAAGTTTTCATTCCCATTAAACTTTCCTTGAATACAAGCATTTTCTTGTTTTTACACTAAGAATTAAATAAAGCACATGACTCAAATCTGCATGTCTGTGTATCAAGTTATATATCTACTACTCCATTTCTCACTAAAGTTTGCTGTGTTTTCTCGAAAAGCCCATGTAACTTTTGACAGAGAACATCTAATCCTAGACAAAATGGAAAAAACTTGACTGCTTCCTATATATATTTGCAGAACTGTACAAATCTAGGTTCCTAGCAAGCTGGTGCCTTGCTCTCTTATGCAAGGCAAGAGATTACTCACAACCCTGTCAAAGGCAGCAGGCAGGACCTAGTAGCCTGTTTTCTCATGGTGGGTCTGATCTCCAGGGATGCTGAGCACCCCTGGGCACACAGTGAGACCCTCACCTGCTCTGCTTAGAAGCAGAAAGCAAAAGACCCTATTCATCATTGTGTTCATCAGCAGTATTTTAGCTGTTGGCTTCAGAGGTCATGAAATAAGTCTTCCTGGTGCCATTAAAAGACTTGCACTGTACATTGCAAGAGTAATTTCCTGCAGTGACTAAGCCTAAGCAGGAGGCAAGCTGATAACAAGAACTGAGTGCTTTCATGTGGAAGTTGAACATGTCAGGGAGAGGGACTGTTTTTGTGCAATTCCTTTGCTGATTGGATAAAACTTGGGCTGCACAGAGTGCAGGTGTTCTTTTATTACCACAATACTGTTGCTGCTTGCCTGAGGAGCAGAGCTGCCTGTAACCATCTATCCAGAGTTTTTGCATGACTTCAACTAGCTAGTGTTTTTTGAATTTATCCTAACAGTATCCAGATGCCCCCCAAAGCCTGGCCAAAGGGTTAACATCATATTTGGTCTGAAAGACACCAAGCTAGACAGAAAATAGCTTCATTTTTCTGGAAACATCTTCATTGACTGGTTGTTACGATTTGAAATAAGTTTCTCAACAAACAAACAAATATACACACATAAGTATATGTATAAAATTTACATTCACTTTCCAAACAGTTCCATGGGCACGGAAAGCCTCATTTGAGTGCAAAATTCCTTTTAGTTTTCTACCCAACATCTCAGGTTGCTACAAATGAAAGGCTGTTTTTCTTATTTCCTACTCTGATAACTCAGTACATTGCTCTGGTACAACTTATGTTTTACAAAAACCAGCTAAGTAGGAACAGCTATGAAGTCTTTCATCACATAGGAACTTTTTGGCATTCTGGGAGTTTACTTACAGGAACTGGGGCTTTGTGAGATGCTAGCAAATTACTCTATGCTTTAGCAACCATTACCCTAAGGCCTGAACACTCAGAGTAGCTGCTTAGCATGCACATTGTGTTACAGCACATCTCTGTTATCTACACTGTAGAGGGCAGGTAAGATGTTTATGCACAGCATGTAACAGGGAACTTAGTGTTGCCAGGCACAATAGCCAGGATTTGTATTAAAGTACGTAAACTGCAGGCTCTGAATTTGAATGGTTAATCTTCATTACTCACTTCACATTTTCTTGCTATGTATCCACAAGCTGTGAAAAAAACACCTTTCAGTCAGGCCCTCTGTTCCCTTCTCCCAGCAAAGCATGGCTTTGAGACCCCTGAGTGGACTGTCACCATGCATCCCCCATACAGAAATATCTGGCATTTTAGAAAAGGCACAAGAAAATGGCATTTTCAGAAGAGTCAGATCCCATTCTGAACGTAACTCACAGAAGTCTGTTCCTGAAGTGATTTTTGAGGTACTGAAATATATTTTAAAGACCTGAGCTCACTGACATCTGCTCCTAGTCTGTACAAGAACTGTGTCATGTTCATGTGGCATCCAAAAATCCAAAAGTGTTAGAAACATTCCAGTGAACTCAAGACCAGTGGAAAATTAAGCTAACACGTCTATGTTCATGCTGTTGATGATGTATTAGTCTTTGAAAACTCTGAGCCTAGAGTCTATCTGGTTCCTAGGAGACTTGCAGAAGAGCCCATGGGGTCAGGACATCTATTCCTTGACACAAAGGAAAATAAAATCCTGCCACGACAAAGGGAAACAAATTACTTCTACACTCCCTGACATCAGCCAGCTATTGGAGTTCATGCTGACATCTCTCAGTCCCCCCCCCGCCCCCTGCCCCCCCCCTCCCAAAATGAAGTGACAGTATTTCAAAAACTTATTCAGCCATAGAGCACCATATTCTTTCCTACAGACAGTGCCTGAGTTTGATTCAGCTCCTGATTTCAGCTGACAGCCACTGCTGCCCTCCTGCCAGTGTGCCTACGGGCTTGGGTACAATAGGCAGCAGGAAAAACAAAAGGAGGGGAAAGGGAGGAAAATAAAATAAAAACGTAATTTCTTTTTTTTTTTTCCAAAAATGAAAAATTGAATTATTTAAGCTTTAAACATGCTTGTTTACTTAAAGAAAGTGTACTTCAGGCACAAAAGGCTTGAGTATCAGTCACATACCACTTTAAATTGAAATAGTATCAGGATTGTCCCATGCAGTCAGCTATATTATCCCCTATTGAGAATTTGAAGTTGCAGTTTTTGTATACATACATATATATAAAGTATGCATCTTTCACACAACGGTCTCCTGGTCTGAATTGACTCCAGTGGGGTTTATGTAACAACAGTACCTGTCATAAGGGCTGTTATCCTTGTAAGAGCAGACAATGATACTATCTTTAGGAGCCACAAAAATGTTGTCTTCAACAACAGGAGCGCTGTCCCTGCTGGGAGAAGAGCTTTTCCTCTCCAAGGCACTGCATGTGGAGCCATCTCCCACGAACACATTCTCTGGTATGTCTGGGTAACAGCTCTCCAGGTATTTCAGCATCTCCTCCTGCTCCACCTTTTTGGAGAGGCTCTTGCACTCTCCCGTGGCAGCGGCGGTGGTGCTGGTGGTGCAGATGAACACGGTGTCCTCTCCCCTCCGCCCTCTCCTGTCCTTGCGGTAAGCTTTCCTGGCCAACTCGTCACAACTTCCCTTGCCAGACTCCAGGTCCGAGGGTGTCCTTAGCAGCTCCATGACATCCCGGTCCTTGATTTCCTTACAGCACGGACGCATGTTCTCGGGACATTTGGTGCAGCCGTCGGTCTTTCGGGTAAAGGCAATGGCGGCGATGCCCGGCAGGCAGATGGCCGGCCCGATGGCCAGCAGCGGGATGTCTCCTAGGGTCTCTCCCTTGATGCCAGACACGGTGAACATGAAGCCGAACACCAGAAAGACGCTGACCAGAGCCACCACCAGCCCCGTCCGAGGGTTGATGTCGTCGGGTCTCAGGGTCCGCGCCATCCAGCTGGTGCGCACGGGGACACTTCCCTCCACCGGAGCGCCGCTCGGGGCAAGGGACAGACGCTCCCCGGCAAGCTTCCGAAGTTTCCCAGGCAGTGAAGCACGGAGGACCCCGACAGCCGGCACCGCTCGGCTTCCCCTCGGTGGAGCCGCAGACGGAGGGCGGGCCGGGGCTGGGAGCTGTCCTGCCTCCCGCCTCCTCCCTCGCTCCCTCCCTCCCTCGCTCGCTCCCTCGCTCCCGGGAGCTGGTCGGAGCGGCTCCCCCGCCTGTAGCCCCGCCGCGCCCTCCCACGCTGGCGGCGGGCGCAGGGGGCTCGAACCTTGCCAAAGGCCGGGGGCAGAGAGACCGGACGGCTTCCAGCAGCAGCGGCTGGGGAGACAGCTGCCGCGAGGTTTCACCTCCTCGTCCTCACCCGGCCCCACCGGAGCCCCGCACAGCCGTGAGTACGCGCTCCGCCCGGCGCGGGATGCTGCGGGGCCGGCGCGGGGGCTCGGCGGGGTTGCCCCTACCTGATGGCCGCCGCTGCTTGGCCGGCCGCCGCCGCCACCCCGGGCAGCCTTTCCCTCCCGGGGGAAGGGGAGCGGACCCCCGACGGGCGTCCTTCCTCGGGACGCCGGCGTGTGCATCCTCCGCACGGGCTCCCGCACCTAAAGCCTCTTCTTCGGTGAGGACGGGGCTTGCGAAGTAAATCCTCTCCCGGGCAGACAGCAGTCCTGCCCCGAGTCTTCTCCCGAGTTAGGCACCAGTGGAAAGCAAGGCTTCAGGAGATGATGTTCCGTTGCAGCTGGATTTCGTCCTGAAGGTGGCCGTTAGGAATAAAGGTGCTCCTGATGTTATTCCCTCCCCAAGAATGAACATAGATGTTGGGATTCCCTTGGTATCCATGGCCTGCCGACTGTGATGGTGACGTTCTGTCCTTGTGATTTGATGCACTTCGGTTATGGTAATTTGAAGTAAGCACCACGAGCTAAATGACTATAGAAAAGGACCTCAACTAAGAGGGAACGTGGAAAGGCAGCAGCATCTTCAGGCAGGTTGCCAGTGATACAAAAGACTAAACGCTTTCACCTGGGGCAGAGATACTGGGAGATAAAAAGGAGTGATACCAGAAAGCTTCCAAGAAAATGAAGGTAACAGGAAAGGACACTCTGAACTAAAATGGTGAAACCATGATTTCTTTAAGTTTTCCCATTAATATGATTCATTTTCCTCATACTACAAACTTGGAAAGTTCCTAGAAGCCAATTTAGAAAACACTCATATGTTTCTCAGGTCATCAAAAGCATGGGTTTTATTTACCCTTACGTACAACATCAGTAGAACATCAGCGGAGCCTCTGTGTTGTAGATTTCCAACTGGCCTTGCAGAGAGCAAATCCAAAAATATAATTTTGTGAGAAAAACTCCTGCCTTACAGGACTCTTCATAAATGGGGTGTCAGGTTAAAGTATTAACTGTTTCATTTGAAAGATGAGTAAGTGGGAGTAGAAGTACATACTGGGGAGAGTTTTTAAGTCAGTGGCAATGATCAGGGTTTGAGATTTAAAGTTTGTAGTGGACCACGATCATTATTTCAACCTGTCCTCCAGAAAATTTTCCAGTAAAATTCACACTGAACCTCTCACCTGTTGCAGAGTGGGCTCAAGCAGGAATGTTTTGGACTTTGTTAGAAATCAAAGCCTTCTAGCCAGCACAAGTTAACTTCTACTTTTGCCACTGTGCAAGATTTAGTAGCATGAGAAATGACAGTAGCATTCTCAGCTTCTATTTTCCAGAGTGAAAATTTGCTGTTTCTTTCCACCTGCTGTTTTTCAGATACACAGCTTTTATGTCCTCATGTTGGAATGAACAATGCCTTTTTTTATCCATCAGCTAGATTCCGGATGAAAGGAAATGATTAACCTTCAGCAAGCCTGTCCCACATAACTAAAATGTTGTAAAGTGTAAGTTATGAAATTATGAGTATGTTGGTAACTAATGCCATGAAAGTCACTGTTCCTGCCCCCTGACCTTCCTTCACCTCCCCTAGTGCATTTGAATAGTGTTTCAAAAAACTGGAAATTGTTTTTTTTGTTGAAAAACAAATTATGATGCCTGGGAAAAGCAATTACCTTAAGATGTATTCATCAACAGTCCTTCAGAGATAGAAAAAGGACACAGAAATGTAAATATTAGTGGCATTAGCGGAGGGGAAAATTGCTGTAAGAGCTGAAGTACATGTAAAATGGAGTAAACATGGCATTTCAGATTTAAGCAACAGGCTTACTTAGATGGAAGGGGGAATATCTACTTTGGAACATGAAGTTGTTAGTGGACAGAAAAACACAGAAAATGTCAGGATGAAGGTGGAACTAAATGTCTTCAATTTGTCCCTTTGTGAGTGATTTCAAGACAAGATTGTATGCTTCTAGCAGGAGGGGATAGAAAGGGAAAACAATCACCCAGTTCCAGGAAAGCACGCCACAATTGTTAAAATGGTCTTTCTAAGCTAGAAATCAAGAGATCAGCAAGGGCCACTTAACACAACAAAGCACCAATGCAAATGGTTGAATTTTCTATCCTGTTCATAACTAGAGAGAAAAAAAAAATTCCTTTGAGGTGAAATATGTTTCTGTTCTGGTGTGGTACACAAAAATTAGGTACTCAACCATGTTTTTGCCTCAGTTTTCAATGACAACCTCTCTTTCCCCCTCTTGAGTGCATGGGCAGCAGGATGGGGCTGAAGGAAAAAAGTGTCCTCTACTGTAATAGATCAGGTTTGTGATCACCTGAAGAACCTGAACATGAGTGAGTCTATGGGATCTGATGAGATGCTCTGCTGGTTTTGTCTGGAATTGTGTTAATTTTCTTCCTAGTGGCTGGTACGGGGCTGTGTTTTGAGTTTGTGCTGAACACAGGGTTGATAATAGAGCAATGTTTTTGTTATTGCTGAACTGGACTTACACAGAGCCAAAGCTGTCTCTGCTTTTTGTCCTGCCATGGTGGTGGGGATTTTGGGAGTACGTGGGCAGCTGGGAGGATACACAGCTGGGACAGGTGACCCCAACTGACCTGAGGGATATTCCAGACCATCTGACATCATGTCCAGTAAACAGAGTGGGGGGAAGAAGGAGGAAAGGTGGGACATTTGAAGTGATGATGTTTGTCTTCCCAGGCCACTGTCAGGTGTGATGGGGCCCTGCTCTCCTGAAGGTAGCTGAACACCTGCGTGCTCGTGGGAAGCAGTGAACGAATTCCTTGCTTTGATTTGCTTGTGTGCATGGACTCTAGTGTCCCTATTAAACTGTCTATATCTCAACCTGCGACTTTTCTACCTTTTACCCTTCTGGTTCCCTCTCCAGTTCCAGGGGTGTGTGTGTGTGTGTGTGTAAATGAGTGGCTGCTGGGGCTTGGCTGCTGGCAGGAGTTAAACCATGACAGATACATCCAAGATTCCCAAGGGAATTAGCTGACATAGCTGACATAGCTGACAATCCACTCTCCATGGTACTTGAAAAGTCCTGGCAGTCAGGTGAAGTCCCAGGTGACTGGAAGAGTAGAAATATTGGACCCACCTTTAAAAAAGGTAGGAAAAAGAACTCTGGGAACTACTGATCTCTCAGCCTCTCTGTACTGATCTTTCCTATCAAAAACTACCCAGTAGCTCTCTAAATTGTCTAGGGAAGGATTTGATTGGCGGGCTGTTCAGTGGATAAGGAATTGGTTGAACAGTCATACCAAGAGGGCAGTAAACAGCTCAATCTTCATATGAAGGTTGGTAATAGATGGTGTCTCTTAGGGATCTGCCATGGGACAAGTACTGTTTAATGTCTTCCTCAATGATGGAGAACCACTGGCAGGTTTGCAGCCAGCCTGCTCTGAGTGGTTTGAGTGCTGCTGTTGATACACCTGTTGGTTGGGATGCCACCCAGAGAGAGCTGGACAAGTTTGAGGAATGGGTCCATGGGAAACTCATGAGGTTTAACAAGACCAAGAACAAGATGCTGCACCTGGGTTGGAGAAACCTCCAGTATCCACCCAGGCTGTGAATGGATTGAGACCAGCCCTGTGAGCAGGACTGGGGAGTGCTGGTGGATGAGGGACTGGACATGATCCAGCCATGAGCACTCACAGCCTGGAAAGCCAGACGTGTCCTGGGCTGCATCCAAAGCAGTGTGGCCAACAGGGGAGGGAGGGGATTCTGCCCCTCTGCTCTGCTCTGCTCTGTTCTGCTCTGCTCTGCTCTTATTCCACCTGGAATCCTGCATCCAGCTCTGGGGTCCCAGTACAGGAAGAACATGGACCAGTTGGAGTGAGTAAAGAGTAGGGCCACCAAGATGATTAGAGGTATGGAGCATCTTTCCTACCATGAAAGGCTGAGATAATTGTTGAGCCTCATGAGATTTCCATGGGTCCACTTCTCCATCTCATTCACATCCCTCTGGATGACATCCTGTTCTTCAGGAGTGTCAACCGCATCACTTACCTTGATGTCATCTGCAAATTTGTAGAGGGTGCATGCAATACCCTTGTCTATGTCATTAATGAGGTATTAAATAACACTGGTCTTAAAACCAACCCCTGAGGGACATCCCTTGTCACTGATGTCCACTGGGACTCTGAGCCATTGACCACTACCCTCTGGATGTGACAGTCCAGCCAATTCCTTATCTATCTAAAAGTTCACTCATCAAATCCATCACTCTCTAATGTAAAAAGCAGGATGCTGTTAGGGACCATGTCAAAGGCTTTACAGTAGATAAATGACATTCACTGCCCTTCCCTTGTCCACTGGTGTAGTTACTCTATTCATTCTCTATTGCCAGTCACTGAGGATTTCTGCTGACTGCCATGGCTTTGCAAATACAGTGGAGAGTGACTTGGCAGCTACATTACACAATTCTCTCAGGAGTTCCGGGATGCATCTCATAGTGGATCCCAGAGACATATGTGTTCTGGTTCCTCAGGTGATCAGGAACCTGATCTCTTAAGGAAGAAAGCACTTTTCTCACCCAGCCCCCACCTTGCTGTCCGTCCACTCAGGAGGGGTGGGAAGAGAGATTGACAATGAAAAAAAGTTGCTGAGTATCTCAGCCTTCTCTCATCCATTGTTTCCTGTTTTCTAATCATGTCATCAGAGGAGTACATTTTCTTTGACCTTTCTTGATTACCACAGAGCAACCACAACAGCTATTTGATAAGCAGCTTTAGATGTACTATATTCCTTTTGGGTTTTTATGTAGGTTTGAAGATAAAGATCAGAAAAGGATGGACCAAGATGGATGTTGTGAAAACAGTATCAGTTGAATGACAGGTAATTTTTTCTGGTACTTCTTTCTTAAACCCTTCTCTGAACCCGCTGTTTTGCAGATACAATTGTCTACTTCAGTCAAAGGCTTTTTGTAAGAGCAAAGACTTTCTCTGACCAGGCAGTACTGCAAAATCCATGAAAAAGTGTGCATGCCATATTTTTCAGTATCCTAAAGTTAGAAGACCTGGCAGATGGAGTTTTGAATTAATACATTACAACTGACAGCTGGCTTACATATAAGATCTCAGGCATACCATGCAAGAACTCCACAAGCCCTTAATAACATCATAGGTAAAATTAGACTCTAATTTTCACCTTCCAAGCTCTGTGGCAATGCTATAACTTCATACTGTTTTTGAGTATGGGATCATGTAAGCCCTATCTATAATTTGGATATGGAATATGGGACTTTTTTTGCTAGCAAGTTCTGTGTGGATTGGGATACTCAAGTTTCAAGCTTTTACACTAATGCACTTGTGCACATATTTGAGCCGCCCCATTAGCTTGAGGAGACAGTCTGTCATTCTGCTGAGGTCACTGGTAGGCACTTCAAACCTGCTCAAGAGATGCTTCACAGAAGTCCTTCCTGTCTGCAGCGAGTACTCTTTGCTGAAAGTGGATGCTGAATGCGCAACATCCATCTCCAGGCCTTTTTGTACATTGTGTTTTCTTGGCAGTATATACAAAAGGAAATACTTGACAATTTCTTTGTAATGTGCAACTATGTGCTGTGGTACTCATATACCTCTGTTAAAAGATTTATTTTTTTTTTCTCTCTATTTGAACATGCTTGTTGTTTACCCAGCATCACATACCATCATTACCTTATTTATATTTCTTAGGGATCTGTGAAACCACTTCTGATGCCTCTTCCATTCCTCTGGACTGCTCTCAAAGCCCCAGGCAGCTCTCTGTGTCTACATGTCCTCAAGCACAAGAAGTTCACCTGAGGGAGGATTTTTGGGCTCTGACTGTTCACTCAAGCCCCTGGGTCCTGCTCTTTGTTGACAATCATTTGTGCTTGACTGCTGCTTGCTGGTCAATTGGCCGGATGTGGAAGGACTCTGCTGATGAGAGCATCTGATCAATAAACAAGGGGCAAAAGAGAAATAACAGATGCCTGAAGGGCTTGTGTTTTGCCACGGAGCCACCACACCAGGAGTGGGATTCAGAAACCCTGGTAGTGAGTCATGAGTCCATCTTGAGGTGACCTCGGGGACTTAGCAGGACTGCTGTGGAAGAGGTACAGGCTGCTGTATGAGTCACGGCATCAGGCAATAAATTAGCCAATATAATTCACTGGGAACTTTATCTATCTTCATCGCTCTGCCTGATATGCTCTTTCCCTTTGGGAAGTTTCTGATTAAATATACTTTATTTCTTATATTGAAAATTACTCACAAAAGATGCAATAAACTCAGAGGAGTCACCCAGAAGTAGTGCATGTTATGCACAATGGTGAATAATAGGTAGCTTGCTTTGTCTCAGAGAACTTAGCAAACACTTCTTAAAGGGGGTCTCTAATTGAGTTGCTTGTCTATTGAAAAAAGAGGAAGGGAAAATAGGTTGTCTTGACCTACCTCTGCAGAAGAAGCTAATAATTTTTGATATGCTGGAACACTTTTAAAGTAGTTTTAAGCATAATCTTGACCACGTATTAGGGTACTTGCAATGACTAATTCTTTCTGTGAAGCTTGCTGACATCTTTCCTGTCTGTTTAGGAAAATTAAGTATAAAACTAAGGGAACTGATCAAAAGGCTATACATGTCCCTTGAAGGCTTGGGAAGACTGGAACTTCCCAAGCCAATTAAACCCGAAGCAAATTTAAATGGGGATGGATATAATCAAAGTCTATACCTCATTTAAACAATACAAGTATGTCTTCAAAAATATCATCCCGTGCTGTGGATATGAAAGAAGAAATTAAATCTCTGTCATAACAGTCCTGATTGCCTGACCCATGATTACTTCATGCCACATCTGCACCTTATCTAAGACACAGCAGCTAATCCAGGAGAACATTTCCAGGCATATGAATGACAAGAAAATAATCAGAAGCAGTCAGCATGGATCACAAAGGAGGGAGTCGTGCTTGATCAGCCTGATAGCCTACAGTGAAACAGCTGACCTTCTGGATGAGAGGAGCATGGGTACTGTCTACCTGGGCTTCTGTAGGACTACTGTCAAAGGCTTTTGACACTGTCTCCCATAATCTCCTCCTAGAGAGGCAGTTTTTGTGTGGCTTAGGTACGCAGTGATCTGGACTGAAAATCTCTTGAATGGGCAGACCCAAATGCTGATGATTGGTGTTACAATATCTAGCTGGATGCTGGTGACTAGCAGTGTACCCCAGGGGTCAATACTGGGTCCTTCAACAATCTTCATTAATGATCTGGATGATGAGGCAGAGCGCACAATCAGGAATTTTTCAGAGAACATGAAACTAGGAGGAGTGGCCGATATCAGAGGGTCATGTTGTCATCACAGGGACATCAATAGCCTTGAGAAATGGGCTGATAGGAACCTCATGATATTCAGCAAGGGGAAATGCTAAATCCTGCATGTGGGGAGAAAAAAAAAATACATGCTAGGTACTGCCCAGCTGCAAAGCAGCTTGATAGAATAGGACCAGGGGGTCCTGAGGCACACCAAATTTAATGTAAGACAGCAGCATACCTTTGTGGCAAAGAAGGAGAATGATGTCCTGGGCTGCATTATAAAGGGTATTGCCAGCCAGCTGGGAGGTGATCCTGCTCATTTACTCAGAGCTGGTGAGGATATCCCTAGAGTACTTTGTCCAGTTCAGCACTCCTCAGTACAGCAGAGCCATGAACATATTGCAGGAAAACCATTCTTCAGTGGACACTTCAGTGGAAGGAGCATTAGGCTAGCTGAGGGACTGGAGCACCTTTGCTATGAGGAGAGGCTGAGGGAGCTGGGCCTGTTCAGTCTGAAGAGGAGAAGAGCGTGAAGGGATGTCACAAAAAAGACGCAGCAGAGCTCCTTCCAGTGGTGCCCAGTAACAGTGCCAGAGGCAGTGGGCACAAACTGAAACACAGGAGGTTCCCTCTGAACTTCAGAATACCCTTTTTCATTGTGAGGATGACCAAACACTAGGGCAGATTGCCCAGAGAGGTGGTGCAGTCTCCACCCTTGGAAATCCTCAACAGTCATCAGGATACAGTCCTGGGCAACCTGCTGTAGATGGCCCTGCTTGATGAGAGGGTTCTTCCAACGTGCACCATTCTGTGATTCTTTTATGGCAGAGAAAATGATGAATGAGTGTGAGCATGTGTGCATATACAGACTGAGCACTCTCTCATCACTGGGCAGAGGCACTGGAGAGAGATAGCCAAAGTATTTTTTACTGGAGATGGGGATGAAAGCAGATCTCTCTGAAGGGGTGAAATCTGCATGGTACACCAGGAATTCTCTGGGGTAAAGCGTGCAATGGGGCACAGAGTGTGCGCATAAGTCACAGAGCAGCTGTGCTTTTGAATAATGTGAAATCTACTTTTTTTTCAGAAGACAGCCCATCTAATAACTGTCAAATGGTGATGGCTTCCCTAAACCATCTGTTTCAGCAGATCATCAGCCATCACACAGCTGCAGGCACTAGGAGTGGCTTGCTGCAGTCCAATTGTAGCCTCTCACTGCCAGGCATTTCCCTGGCAGCCCCCCTTTCTTGCTGCTTTTGGGAAATACCTGCAACTTCACCCTCTGCTACCCAGTAAGGTGAGTATCTGAGAGGAGGTTTCTCTGCCCTTCAGTAGCTGTGTGGCCACAGACACTCCCTGGTGGACATCTCACCTCAGCCCAGTGCTGGTGGCTGCTGCAAAGAGCTTTCAGGGCCTCTCTAAAGATCAGGGGAGAGAGGTGAGCCATAACATAGGTATCTGCCAGCTCTGCTGTCTCAGTGATTGATACTTGGCAATAAGTACAGCTGGGAATCAGAACAAAGCATGTATACACTTTTTTTTTTTTTTTTTTTTTTTTTTTTTTTTTTTTTTTTTTTTTCTCAGTTGGCTTTTGGGTGCACCAGAGACTAAAATCAGGAAGGGACAGAAGTCTGTCTGGGCTCTTTCTTCCAACACTGTGAACATGCTACTGAAGGCTGCCTTCAGAAGAAACAGTTTTTGAGTTTGTACCCATAGGTACCCTCCATGAAGATTTGTGATGAAAAATATGCAGAAATGGTTGTTAGGAAGATCTTGTTATTTTCCTCCATGGAGAGTGCAATGAATGGGTAGGAAGTAGTGGTAAGGCCTCTGTGATGCAGTAGAGAAAAACAGATGTTCTGCTGTCCAAAGAGAAATGCATGTGCATCACCATGGCTCTTGCATGCCACCACTGTCTAAAAATTAAGAACTGACTTGTACAGACATCACTCATAAGAGTGGCTAAATGTGTGCTTGATTAACCTTAGTGCCCTACTGACTAAATAGGCAGCTTATGGGGACAGCTTCACAGATAGTAATATTGCTTTTCTATGGTCTTGTTCCCTTTTCCCGTAAGCTGTACCCATAAGTATTATCCCACCCATTTTCTAACTAAACCATCACAGATGATGAGAACCACCATAACAACAGTGATGGTACTGTACCATGTCAGGGAGCAATATTTGAAGGAAGGCTTGTGTGTTTGTTGTGCTGGGGGCACAGCTCTATGAATGCTTTATGTACAGACCAGATCCTGGTGTGTACTACATAAGGAGGTGTGTAACCACAAAGGGTGAAAAGCAGTGATGGGGGAGGACTTTGCCAGCATTACACACTTTTCAGTGTAGTGGGGTGTTCTTTTGTTTCAAAGGTGTTTGATGCAGGGGCGTAATAAAGTTTTTATTGCTATATACTTGGAGCACTTGCAACATTTAGAGTTGGTAAAAACCTTGCATGCTGATATCAGGGGCTATCAAATGGCTCCTTATTGCAAGTGTGGGTGTAAATACCTTGCTTTTCACTCCTTTTCATAGAATGTACCTGTGTCTCTGGAGAAAAGGGGAAGGATGCAGTAAAAACAGCTAAAAATGTTGCAGGGGAGGAGTATGAGAAGGTCTCCAGCTATCCCACAGGAGTGAGGGCTTGGTACAAACCAAGCCTTGAAGACAGGCTCAGAAGGGCCAGACCTGTTACTCTACCCACCTTCATTTCCCCTGCCCTCTGCCTGGAGCAGAGACAGCGCAGGCCACTTGGGGCAGCTTCATTTGAGCAGGGATGTTCCTTACCACATCCCAGAGATACTAGGTTTAGAAGGGGCCAGAGACTATTTACCCAATGTGTTTACTATTGCTGACCCTTCACAGCCCATCACCAGCCATTCCCTGGTTGAGGTTTCATCTCCACATCCAGTATCAGGCATCAAGTGCCCTGTGTCCTCTGTCAAGGGATCTCCAGCCAAAAGAGAAAGACACATGGCAAGTTCCTTTTTTGCTCTGCAGGTTGCAGTGAAATACTGTCCAAAGCATTTGAAAAACTGTTTAAATCACTTCCACCAAAGAATACATATTTTATTGGCATGGTGGTAGGAAAGACATGGCAATAGAAATTTTGTAACTTTTTGCTCCTTCCTGCAAAGTGCAAGTGGTTCTCAGACTCTGATGGCATTTTGGGTCACCAGGGTGTGTGGACACTCTCTCTTTAGCTGGCCTATTCCCAGAACCCTGTTGCAGCAGGAAAGCTGTCAGAGGTACAGCCCCAAGACCTGCAGGGGAAGACAACTGGTAAAGGAGAAGCCAGCATGCTTCCTGCTTCCCTGAGTGCTGCACCACGAGCAGATGGGCACTTGTGCAGTGCCACACAGGATAAAGACCCTTGCGTAAGCACATCCTTGGGGCTTCCAGTAAATTTCAAGTGCCCTCCTCCCAAGACTAATTTTCATTTTCCATCCAGGAAGCAATGTTCAGCTGAAACAGTAGAATAGGGACATCAGAGACTTCTTGTCTAGACAGACAGCTCACCCCAGGCACAGTCAACCTGGATTGGATACCCCCTCAACTCATCTCCCTATGGAAAGTGAGCACAGGCCAATCAGGAGCCGTCCGCTACTGCTGCCATGTGGTCTCTGAAAAGGAGCCACCTGTCATTGGTGCGTTTTGACTCGTACCTTGCGCTTTGACAGGAAGCTGCAATGTGTCAGGATGAGAAATTAATTAGCCTCATGCTGCCGCAAGCATTTCCAGGCCCAGCTGACAACAGACTAATTAAGAACCTCCCTGTGGTGTCTATTTTAGATAACCATTTACTTTGATACAATTTAACAAGAGCATTTCTAATGGTTTATTTCACAGGCAACTCATTAGATTAATTTGTGTGGCAAACAGCAGGAACTTGAGTAGACATTTTAAATTCCCAGCCACCAAAAGTTAGGACTCTTTTGCCAGAGTGAGCTAATCAAGGCAAAACACATGCTTCCTTCTGATATTTTCTGTCATATCATTTGTTTTCAGATGTTACTTTAACCCAACCCTAGAAGTTTTGAAAACTGAAGGTGACCTTGTTAAGTGGTGGTTCTTAGGAGCCAGTTAATGTCCCTGTATGTGATTTGCCCATCAGAGTAATTTGCAGGGCTTGCAGACTGAGCACCAAGAATGATAAGTGCATCACATTATCAGTGTTGTCTGTTTCAGCATCTCAGAGAAGACTGGCGAACCAAACTTTCTGCTAGCCCAACAATCCCTGCATCTTTTGACTGTGGAAAATGCTGATACATGTGCAGCTCCAACTCTATGTGCTTTCACAGGGATCTCCCACAAAGCCTAACAGTATCAGAAAAGGGTCCTGCATCCCTCAAATAGCAGGAAGGAGTGTCCTTCCTTTCTACCTTAACTTTCAAATGTTAAGCTTGACCCTACCTAAGTGCATAAATGCAGTTAGTCTTTAGGAACCTACAGAAGTGCCAGATGTAGTCTGGACCGTAGTAGGGACATGGGTTGAAAACTAACCCACAAGCAGCTTGGTTTTCTCCAATCTGTCCTAATGGGAAAACTTGTAGGAGGATTTTTCCTTCCCTTACTTTCTCTGCACTGCCTCATTCACAAATTACAATTGTGAGGGTGAAATATTTGACTCCAAGTTAAGAGTGACTGGATGACAGCAAAGGTGTCGGGTTGGACCTCACGTAGCATATGATCGTGCGTCTTGGAAAGAAGACTGGGGCTCGCTCTGGGTGGGGAAAGAGAGCAAAGAACATGAGCTGAAAGGCCTTGACAGGGGAATAGGGTGGTACCACAGCAACTAATTACTCTGTGTGACTTTCAGCAGGATACAGTTCTCCACATGACTGAGATCAGGATTGTCATTGTCACTAGAATTGGGAAGGTCTCTTTGAAATTAATATTTGAACATCTAATATATTTTGTTTTTCCCTGGGGGGATACTAACTAGTTCACTATTTTCGAACACCATCAGAAACTTAGGTTAAATCCTGAGAGATTAATATTGCCTCCAATTTTTGTTGAAGTTGGCTTGTGGATTAGGATTTATAATTTCATTGGACAAATTGCTTAAACTGAGAATGCCTCCCTAAAAGTCGTCTGCTCAGAGGTACCTGCTCAGACCACCATTGCTTGTTGATAAAGAGGAGCTTTTCCATGCTTTTCTTTCTAAAGTGCTATCTCAACCTAAAATCCCTATATTCTTGTTTAAGATAACACATAAAAAGTGAAAACTAAAAACATTAGTGGGATTATAGGTTTGCATTTCTCAGCGCCTAATTGTTTGTAATTCTTGCCTCACTCTCCCTCACTCCCAGAAATTCTGTGTGACCAGAATTTGGAACATTTCCTCTGTTTCATGGCAACAAAGCTATGCTGTAGAGGCTCCACAAAACCACACACACATTATGATTTTTATCCCTTGTTGCAGGCTGGCTGCGTGTAAACACTTCCCTCCCAGTCCTGTCTGAGCCTTTTTGGATGCAAGCAGCTACAGCAAATATCAAGTGTGACTATTTGCTGTAGCCATCTACCCTCTGCCTCCTAATCCTTGTGGCTATTGCTGCCTTTCCCCCATGGCAGAATGCTGGGAGGCAGATGACCCACTTCCCAAGACTAAAGGTGCCATGGAACATAGGGTAGTTGCAGTGCCCAGCAGCTCTGTTGGAGCTGAGTGCTGGCAGCCAGAAGGCAGTGAAGACTGAATGCAATTGCCTCTGAAATGCACACTGTGCACTCCCCCCAGCAGACGCTTCTGCTGTAGCTGTGTGACAAAATGTGCTCTTGACTCACAGGGCTGGACTCCTCACGGGTGAATACTGGCTCAGCACAATCAGCTTGTATTTCTTCCTGTCAAAAGTCTCCAAAGACCCCTATTAAGCAGGGGTCTTCTAGAGTTGTGGGTGGGTGGGTTTTTTTGTTTTGTTTTGTTTGGTTGGTTTGTTTGTCTTTTTTTGCTCCCCCCCCCCCCCCCCCCCCCCGGAGGAGTAGCTTTATACAAGCAGCCTGTGTCACATTGATGGTTTGTTTGTTTGTTTGTTTGTTTTTTTCTTTTCTGGTGTCCTCTGGGCATTTCACGTTGGCTTCATGAGGTTACTGGCACTGCTCTGCTGACTCCTACCTGGCATGCTACTCCCATGGCTGAGCTCAGCCTGCTTGAAAAATAACTGTCTACCAGAGTACTCATGTCAACTGCTGGATGAAACTGGATGAGCTGCAGTTGCTGTTTCTTTTGAAACTATCAGGTGTTCTTGCATTTTTTTTTTTTTTTTTTGGTACTCTTTTATTTACTATTACATATATCTCTTTCCAAGAATATTGTGTGGTTTCTAAGGATACTGTGTGTAAGAGTGTTAGGGGTTAGTATAGTTTAGCTTATATAGTTATGAAAGAATGTAAAATAATTCTCCAAGTCAGGACCTGGGAATTGCTTTATAAGAGACAGAGACCTATCAGAGAGTTAGTTAGAATATTGACATCTATTCTGACCACTGAAATTGTTAGCTGCGACTTTGGGAAGTACCATATAAAACCCCTTGATTTCCTGTAGGTGGGGTCTTTTTTTCTTCTTCCTTTGGCTAGAGAGAGACAGGTAACATCGAGCTGAGCCTGCTGCTCCCCTCTTTTGGTGGGGAGCTGGCCTGAGGCCTGGCCGGATTCCATCGGCTCCCGGGAGAAGGGGGAGGAAGAAGAAGTTGCTGTTTTTTAACAGCTACTTTCTTCAGATTTCTTTAGATCAAGGAGAGATCTCTGCTGGGCTCTGATAAGAGCTATAGGCACTATTTAGGCTGAAGCCACCCTGATTTACACCGAGGGGTGGGCTGAGAAGGTATTTGTGATCCTGCCTAGTTTTTATAATTCCAGACTGCCTGGGTGCTCTGATCTCTGATGTTTTTGTGAGTTCTTCCTCCTTCATCAGCTCAGCCTTAAAACATCTAACACCAAGAGCCACAGAGGGAAAAACAACAACTCCAAGTAGATTTAACTCTTTCTTAGCAGCATGAAGCTTCCAAAGCTCAGCCTTTCTCTGAGAGAGTAAGAAAAGACAGAGTGAACATAAAGAACAGCAAGATGAAGTCAGTAAAACAAGAGTAAAAAGACTATTGAGACAGAGGGTTAAAGAGTTAATTGTCCTATTCTTACTTGAGCCATGGAAATAAACTCTATATTTAAGTTATTCTTTTAAATTATGGGAAAGATATGCATTTGGGGAGATGATTGTTTTGTGTGTAGATTTAAGCAAAGGTGTTTGTGATGAACTAAGTAATATCCTATAAGATGCTTGAATAGAAATAAAAATGAAAAACCCCCTGTGCCAGTGAAGAAGTAAGAAAATATCGCTGTACCTTAAACTAAAGCGTCCTTTGCTTTGGAGTTATTCATCTTTAAAAAGTGACACCCCAGCATGCAAGAGTCTAAGACCCATGACCCATAAGCAGCTTAGGAAACTGCTTCTGGGAAGGTCACAAAAGCAAGTTTCTCGGGGCAGTTGTTTTTGTGGCAGTTTAAAACTCACAAGAAAACTGTTCTAAGTTGTCAGTGGGATCCATGACTCAAAAAAATACTCTTCCCCTAAATAATTGATAAAAGACTATTATCAAATAGTGAAACTGACTGAAAATTACAAGTTTTGTTTCTGTATGTTGTTTTGTAAGAAAGTAAACAGTTTGTAAAGAGAAAGAAAAGTTTTTAAAGTTTCATTCCATTTTAAGTTTTTTCCCAACTTTCTAGTTTTTTCTATTCTTTTAGTGTAAGTTAATAAACTATTTGTTAATTTTAAAGATAAGCCTGCTTTGTTTTTCTCCTAATCTCTCTCTCACAAAAAGAGTAAGTACCAAAACCAAAATTTAGTAAACATAAAACCACTACACTAAGTAGTGTTTCTGCCTAGTTTAAAATTAAAACTAAAACAAAGAGTCACATGTCCTTTGTGCTTTGGTGTATTAACGGATGGGGTACTTGGGCATGTTGTGGTACCTGAACAGTTGTACCTCATCATGCAGTTTTGATTTTCAGACTCTCACCAAATGTGTGTCATTGATTCCTAGGTACTCTCTTGCCCTGGGTCCCAGGTGTTGCACTTGGTTTCTTCTACACTCCTAGCTCCCCTCAGGGGCAAGGCTATCCTCAGGGATAACACAGTCTCCTGTTACACACACTTGGAACAGCCCACAAGGTGTGGAGTCCTTGGGCTTAAACTATAGAGTATGATGCTGTGCCTCTACTAAGGGCATTGGTTTTCCTATTGTGAATTCCTGCCCTAAATCCCACCCTGTTCTGCCAAGGGGAGCCACCAGCTGCGATGTTATCCCATGGCTTTTTGCAGGGTTGCTGTTTTCAGCAAATAAAGGTTCTAGTGGTGTTTGAGCATTCATTCAGACCCTGTATCCTTGTAAGGATCTTTTCCACATTTCCTATTCAGGTTATACCTACTATCCAGTTAAATGTAATGGAAATTTTACTAATACCCTCAGAAGACTAGGATATTACTCTCCCTCATTAGTGGACAAGACCATTATAGCATTATAGCTTCAGAAGATATTAAATCCCTTCACCTACTCTTTGGATGGGGGAACAAGGCATGTATTATGCTTTCTCTTTGGATGATGCCTGTTCTCACAATGGGTAATCATCTGAGACAGGAGCTGGTGTCCTGTCAGATGAGTGTGCTGTAGCAATTTCTCTCATCATCATATATCTAGCCCTGAATTTGGAAAATGGCTCCTACTAGATGGGACCTGAGCTAAATTTACCTCCATGGTTGCAGCTGTGCATTTCTGTAACCATTGATGCTGCAGATCCCAGTGTTGAACTCTCACTACTTTTTTTTAGTTCCTAGGAGACTTGGTGGAGGGGTGTTGAGATAATTTCTCTGTCTTCCCCTGAAATTTTTATTTCTGGAGTGCATCTCAAATATCCTTAGAGAAAAGGAATGAAATTCAGCAGTATGACTGTGCTAGCAGAGCAAATGTTTTGCTGGTGGTAGCTATTTCCCCCATCATGTTAGCACTGAATTTGTTCTGGTATTCCTGAAATGCACTTTCCTTTAAACACTTCATTTCTTCTTTAGAGTGAGCCAAAATGCTCCCTTGTGTGAAAGCTAGCCCTGGTAAGACAGTGCTAAGCCTCTTATGAGAGGAAAGCTGTGCTTGTGTTTAGACTTATTCCATCACTCTCTGTGGCATTTGAGCTGATTCCACTTTTTATGCCTATCACTTTCTCATTTCCTTTGGCTACGATCCCTCTTTCTTTCTGCTGCAATGTTTGGAGGGCAGGCAATTCCGTGGCTGCCTGCAGATGAAACCAGATCAGCTTTCAGTACTGAGTTGTGTAACAGCTGCCCACTGTCACTTCAGAGCCAATTTTGGGACAGTGTCATCAGCTTTGTCAATCCATATGTCCCAAGGAGATTTTTACTGGATAAAAGCTTAAGTGCATATTAATTGGATCAAATTCTTAAATGTGCATCTGAGACATGAAGGGTCAAATGAGACACCCAACTCTTACTAACCAGACAAAACTGTAATTCATTGATATCAGAGTTCTATGAATTTCAGATATCCATAGGCACATGATATCTAAAATATTGTCCTGTGCTCACCTGAGCCTGTTTATGAATATGTGGGAATGACCAAGAAAAAATTTAGTATTATTTTTGCAAATGTTGCCTTTTTTTTTTTTTTTTTTTTTTTTTTTTTTTTTTTTTAAATAAAGATTTTAATTGTAACATTTGTGCTTGGCAAAAGCATGCAACAAAAAAGCCAGTAAGAATATTAGAGTTTTAGTTCCACAAAGCAAGTGTAAAAAGATCCAGTGGAAGCTTGCAAATATATAACATAGCTTTCTAATAATAAAAATGTCCCACTTACCTTAGATGTGGGACACTGTGTTCTGGAAGATGTCCTCTTGCAGCCTGAACAGCGGGGCCTCCTCCAGTAAGAGCATGCCCTAAGCTGCTCTTTGCCATTGCATTCATTTCTGCATAAGACAAGACCCTGGGCTGGCAGGTCAGCTGCACACAAGCTGCATCAGATCCCAGGTGGCTTCTGGCAGGAGGTTCAGCATCAGCCTGTCCTGTCAGAACATGCCAGGCCACTGATGGACTCAAACAATGCATGGAGCTGAGAGAGCTTCATAACTGAAGTACCATGTGCTCTATGTGAGCAGTCTGCAGAGACCCCACTTCTTAAAAGTAAGTCTCAGGACTGAGTTTGGACTTATTTCTCTTTGTCTAAACATAAAATCATGATCAGTTCAGCTTGCTTCACTTGCCTGGTTTGTACTAGTTAAATAGCTCACTAGCCTGTTAGTGGCTGAACTTCATCCATTACCTTAATATTTCTTTAATTCCATTTAAATAAGAAACTAATCACATCTGGTGCAAAATTTGCTGAATGATAGGGAATTGTGGCTGCTCAGAAGCTCACAGTCGGACATTAACTCTAGGACATTTCTCAATAGGTTTCTGCTTACCCATAACATGACAGCTGCCTTCAGGGTGGCCAGAGGAATGAAAAAAAATGAATACTCATTTATTTTATTTTGAATAACCCTTTTGTTGTAAACAAACGAATAAGCACACCTTAGCCAGGCATGGAGAATTTATAAATCAGTGTATCAGGAGCTCTGTTGCTCTGATAGTCAATTGGTATATACTGATTTGCATTTCTCACTGATCAGACCTTCCTGCATGAGATAACCCCTTATATTTGAAACCCCTAGTATGATATATTTAAAAAGTGTGTTTTGCCAATTTCTTTACAGCCCTGGATAGCTTTTAATAGGACATATAAATCCAGCATTCTGGGTCCTTTGGAAAAATGAATTTCACTATGGAATGTCACACAGTAATTTTTCCAGGAATAACCTGGGATTTTATCAAGTTGGATAAATTCCAGCTCAAGTAATTACACTATGCCTTGCCCAATTCCCCCAAAGGTCCAATTAATTCAGGCATTCTTAGCATAAAACTGTTACACACTGCTACTGTACATGGCTAGGCAGCTGTTGTACTTCACCCCAACAACAAATACACCTCAGTGCTGCGTGAGTTGAGCCCCTCACACCACCCTGATGGGGTGTGCCTGAATGATTCAAATTCTCACAGTCCTCCAAGAAAAAGCACACTGGTTACACACACTTGTATTACGATTTTCCTAGACCTGCTATTCTTGATTATCCTTCTTTGTCCTGCTGCTTAAATTCACTCCTGGATTTTGAACTATCATAGGTGAGGAGGGTCTCAGAGTAGGGGATGTGCCAAGTGCACTGGCAGGCTGTATTCACATAGCACGTGCTGTTTTGAATACCTGAGAGGGCACCCCCACCGAAGTAATTAGCAACTTCCTGATTGCCTAACAGGCGTGTGACACCTATGCTTGCTGATGTCTGTCTGTAGTGAAAGAAAGTTTAAAATCTTAGAGAGAGAGTGGAGATAGAAAACCCATAGCTGCAGTGGTGCTTGTTCTACTTTTTCTTTTGAATTTGTTTTTACATGTTTTTTTGGCCAAGTCTCAGTCTGATCCTTGCTTGCAGCAAGAGCATGTTGCTTTGAGGCCCACTGGCTCCTAGCTCTAATGAACTGATGTGACTCCTGTGGTTTGTAAAATCAGCTGCATTACTCATATCTGACCCTTGTCAGACTGGAGCCAGCTGTCACATCAGTCTCAGAGCTTCTGAATAGAGAGCTTTCCAGGCCTTGTCCAGCTTCAGAAAACTTGCCCCTGTCATAATCACTGTAGTAGTGAGGATGTTTCAACAATAAGGTTGAAAGAAATGGCCTCTTGCTTCTGTAGTTCTGCTCAAAAGCAATGTGAGGCCCAAAGGTAAACCTTGGCTACACTGTCTTCTTTGGAGGGACCTCTGCACTGCTGAAGCAGCAGCTAAAAGCAGCAGGGCTACAATGAAAGAGGATCCCACAAAAAGCAAGCTGAATATGACATGGATCAGAAGGTGGCAGTTTCTCTATCATGTGCTTTTCTCTTTGAACTTCAGTGATGTTTTTGGGCATGCTGTAAGATTTCCAGTAGTGTCAACTCCCAGCATACGCATCCAAGTCTGCAAGATACAATGAGGACAATTTTTTTTTGTGGAGCTGCTGTGAGATGAGATAATCCACACTTCTGTATCATCTGCACCTGTGGATATACTTACCTTTCAGCCCACAAGAGGTTCAGTTCAGCTTGCATTGCTTGAGGGACTGAACTTCAGCTGGCAGTTTCTGGGTCAGGCTAGTGTGGGCAGGTGGAATAGCTCTGGGAAGGAGGTTGTTCAGTGACGGGCATCCTACGTCAGTCTCTCTCTGATGTTCGTCAAGGCTTCACTCAGTGCAAATTTACAGCTTCCTTCCTGCATGGCTGTCATGTGTAGCTGTCATTGTAGCAGACTCCTCTTCCGATTGTGACATCGGCATCCTCTGACCATGACATGAAGAACTCGGTAAAGGCTACAACATGGAAGTGGCATGTGCCTGCCTTTATTGCATGTGCTAACAGAGTCAGCCAGCTCACATTTCATCCTAGTTCAGTCAGGGAATGAACACATTCAGTACAAGTCCTTCCTGGGAAAAGCCTGTCATCCCTGAAACTTGGCTATCTCCAAGCCCATTGGCTTCCAACATGTGTCAGTGAGCGTAGAGAGCAAGTCAAAGCATTAGGAAAAAAGATTTAATCTCATGCATAATTGAGCAAACTGACATTCTTCAGAGTGGGACGGGGAAGAAAATTGGAAGGATAAGAATGAAAAAAACCCGTGGTGTGAGGATCCAATTTGATTTTTATTTATGCCTCAGCATGTGTTATACCTAAGTATCCTTAGAGGGAGCGTGCACGTGTTGGGAGCCCCGTCCCGGGGAGGCTTTGCCTGGCAGCCGATCAGGGCAGAGAAAGCTTCCACGATCGGGCTGCGAGTGACCCCCCCCTTGCTGGTGGGGCAAAAGCCCGGACGCCCAGGAAAAAAACGCCTGGGAAATCGGGCTGTGACAGGAGCCTTAACACAGAACAGCAATTAGCCGCGACACCCCCAATGCCATTTTGCTTTGGGTTTCCTGCAGGGATCGGGAGCTCGCCCGGAAGGTCAGCTTGGCCCTCCTTCGCCTCGGCTCGCCTTTCTCTCCCTGCGCTCCCGCTTCCCCGTCCGCGCCTGTCCCGCCGTGCTCCGCCGCTTCCCCGAGGCAGCTCGGGGCACATCCCAGTGCTGCGGTGTTTGCCGGGGCGGAGCGGGCGCTGCCTGCACCCAGCCCTGCACCCGGCCCGCAGCCGCCGACACCGGAGACACGCTGCTGCCGCCGCTCGGAAACCGCGCCCGGCCGCTCCTGAGCGCTGCGCAGCCTCACCGCTGCTCCAGCCGCCCAGCTCCAGCTGCCGAGCTGGCGATAACCGAGCGTACAGCGGACACCATCTGTGCTTGTCTTCTCTTTCTCCCTCCGTCTCTCCGTTGCCCTCTCTGCTCTCTTTTCTACCCCGCTTCGCTAGGAGCACTTGCCCTTCTTTATCAAGAAGCAGATGTAATATTGCTGTGTTTGTGCTTTGTTTTCCTCTGAGAAATCTATCAATAAGAATCCTCTCCAACTCCCCTTTTTACAGCAGGATGGGACATTCATATACCCTGTTTGCAGGGTCAGACTACAGGGATTATATTTGCCCAAATACCATATGTCTCTAAGAAGGGCTCATGTTCTAATTTACAGCATGGCATGCAAAAGGTCTTGACAACATGCAGAGGTCACCTGGTCTCTCCCTGGAGATAACCTGCTTCTAAGTGGATTTTTTTTATATTATTTGCATTCCAAAGGTTTGTGGACTACATTTTACATGAAACTTGCAGCTAAATATATTTGCTCATTATTGTCTGTCTTGGGTTGCAATGCAAGATGTAAGCCAAAATATGTATTCTATTGCTATCTGTTGAAACCTGTTGAGGTGTTGCCATTTGTTGAACACCGGGGAGGTCTTTTATCTCTTCCACGACCCATCCTCCCTCCAGGGGGATATCTTCTGTTAAAGGGATGTTGAGTCTCGCTGCATTGACTGATACAATTACATCATCACATTGTGAGATGCTCCACTCAGCGGGAGGAACGCAGCATTCCTACCGCGACAAAATCTGAGAGTCAGAACACCAGGGCAGCCTGTTTCCACTGGATTCCCAGAGGACTGGACCCGTCTCATCACCACTGGACCTTCAGAGGAAAACTACACCCTTCTACAGGATCATCTCTATTCCAACAGAACCGCATCTATCACTCCAGGAGGACTTAATTGGACTAGTACCAACACCCTGACCAACAAGGTGTCAGGTTGTATTCTGATTCTGTCAATGTTTTCTTCTTTGTTTGTTTGCTTTTCTTGTACTACTACATTTTTTTTTCATATTCCTAGTAAACAACTGTTATTCCTATTCCCATATCTTTGCCTGAAAGTCTCTTAATTTCAAAATTATAATAATTCAGAGAGAGGGGGTTTACATTCTCTTTTCCAAGGGAAGCTCTGGCTTTCCCTGGCAGACACTTTTCTTCCTAAACCAAGACACATCTCATCACCTGTTCCAAGAAGAAAGCCCATGACTTCTAATCAACAAACCCTGCCTTGGTAAAGTTGGGCTATCTTCTCAACAGAGAGACACCGTTTGGGTGTTTCACCAGAAGAGAACTAAGCAATGTTGACATTTCAGTCCTTGTTTCCTTTCCCGGGCTGATAGATGGCACCTATTAGGAGTTACCTGTTCAAAACATGCCAATTCAAAAGGTAGTTAATTAAGCTAATATGCCTGTCTGAAGGCAATGCAACATCAGGCAAAAACCTACAGATCTTATTTACTGCAGCCAGAATGGTTTTGCGTCAGAAAAGAAGGGAGATATTTAGTCTAGTGACGAAGGTGTCAGCAATAAACCCCTCCTCAAATAACTGCAGTTCATTAGGCTTGATCTCAGGTTTCAAGGAGGTCTGACAGAACTGTTGTTGGTGCCATGTGCAAATATAACACAGAGATAGCCAAATTTTGGTGGGTGTGCAAAAGATAGCATACACTCCACGGAGTTTACTGTCTTATGTAGAACTGTTCCAAAAACAAATGAAGGGAAATACAGTCATGCCTGTTTCCCTAAGCAGAAGCTGAGGAGATGAGCTGGTAAGAAAGTTGTCTGTGCTCACAGGCAAGTTGAGAGCTAGTGGTTGATCACAGTCCTGCTGTGATGATATAGCTTTTATGAAGACCCCAGACAGGGTTTTAAACAGCCTTTAAAAACAGAGCTAACATATAATTTCTATTAAAGGGTTCTGAAACTGTATTGAAACACAGCCACAGCTGTGATAGGAAGTGTGGGCTGCAAATGGATGACAGTGGAGAACTGTAGAGATTAACAAAAAGTAAAACCTGATGTGTGCAATGTCCTAGATTAAAAGACAAAGAGTCTGATATTTTAAGAATCTGAGCAAGATGGACAGCAGACAGCTCTGGTCTGAAGGGTAGGATAGGAAGGGAGACAGTTCCACTGGACAGGCAATGGCAAACTGCCCCCTCAAGACGAAAAAAGTCAGCAGAGTCGGATATTTTTTACCATCCCCCTTAGTCTGTCCAACCACATGGGTATGTCAGCCACTCATAGATGATTGATATGTATTTTTTCTGACAGCTTGTTTCTTTCTGAACAGTCCATTAATTTTGGCTTCCGGCAAAAAATCCAATGCAAAATCAAACAACAACCAATCAGACTTGTGTAGGGAATTTTGATTTTGGATAAAAACAAATGTTTTACAATAAATAGCAGGACAGACTTACAAATTCAGAAACAACTTCCATTATTATTCCAGTTATAATAGGATATATTAATATGTATTAGGAAAAAGTCTGTCTACAAATATGTAATTTAATATGCTTTATAAAGTGGTTGTATCTGAAATCACTAACTTTACATTTGAATGGATAGTAAAGATAATTTGCAATTTCTTGAAATATTAAAAGCACAGAAAACCATGCTTTCTTAAGACAGATATTGGTAGACTTGAATAAACTGGCTGTGTTTTCTGTGCAGATTCACCCACAGACAGTCTATGAATAAGTCAATACCACTATTAATTCTTCTTAATTAGGAGGCCTTTGCCCATGAGGAAGAAAGAAACATAACTACATCTCAAAACTACTTTCCTCATGCTTCAGCCTGTTGTTGGCCAATTTATCCTTTTCAGCTACAGTTCTAAACAGCTTCTGGGAAAAGAGCTCATTTGAAGAGTACATACTTCTAGTTTTGGAAGCAATTGTAAAAATAGCTTAGTAGAATTTTTATTAACAAGCATATGTTCTTTTCTTGCTTCCTCAGGGTCAAACATAACTCACCTATGGGGTTTTTTCTGTTTAAGTTAGATAATGAAACTGTAAGTGATGCTTTAAAAATCTATATAAAAATTCTGTGCTGAATTTAGTGGACAATGTCAGTTGCCACATAGAACTGAGTTACTATTAGTTTTAGAAGACAGGAAGCTGTGCCTGCAGCCTGCTGATAATTAACGTTTTCACAGTCATATTTTTCACTAAAAGAAATGCTTCTTTCCCTGCTATGTTGTGTGAAAAGCCCAAATGGGAAAAAAAGAAAAAAAGAAGGAAAAAGAAAGAAAGAAAGAAAGAAAGAAAGAAAGAAAGAAAGAAAGAAAGAAAGAAAGAAAGAAAGAAAGAAAGAAAGAAAGAAAGAAAGAAAGAAAGAAAGAAAGAGAGAGAGAAAGAAAGAAAGAAAGAGAGAGAAAGAAAGAAAGAAAGAAAGAAAGAAAGAAAGAAAGAAAGAAAGAAAGAAAGAAAGAAAGAAAGAAAGAAAGAAAGAAAGAAAGAAAGAAAGAAAGAAAGAAAGAAAGAAAGAAAGAAAGAAAGAAAGAAAGAAAGAAAGAATGGAATGCTTGTGAATATAGAGAACTGTCAAATCAGGCCAACCCTGTCACTCCCAGGGTGAAAAATGCAAAGTAGAGGCTTCTAAAACCACTTGCCCTTTAGAAAACAAGGCCAAATCTGCTAAACTGAAGTTTGACTCTCTTTCTTGACAAAATCAGCTCAGAAGATGCAAAGTCATGCCTTTGGAAAAAAAAAAAAAAGTGTCTGTTTCTTTCGTTTGTATATTTATAATAAGTTTAAGCACAACTTGTCAAAAGTTGAAAATTAAAAACTCAGATTTAAAAAAAAGTCAGACTTTTGCTAAGTTCACACAATGTTCCTTTGACAATAGTAAAGTTTTGGAGTGCCAAGTTAAGGAAGGCAGAGGCAACGGACGCTTACTTCACAGTGTAAAAATGGTATTTTAATTCTATTAAAAGCATTGAATGAGGCTTTCAAACAGCAGAACCAACTATCTTGGCTTTGAAAGACAGATGTCTGCCAAGAAAAGCTAGAGCCTCCCTTGGAATGGAGAATGTAAACCCCCTTCCCTCCAAATTATTATAATTTTGGAATTACGGGCTTTCAGGCAAAGGTATGGGAACAGGAGTAACAGTTCTTTACTAGGAATATTAAAATAAGAAAACAACCAAATTTAGTAGGACAAACAAAATCAAGCAAGGAAGCAAACAAAAACCCTGGAAAAAAAACCCTGACAGAGTCAGGGGTACAACCTGGTGCCTTGTTGGTCAGGGTGTTGGAAGAAGTCCAAACAACTCCTCCTGGAGTTAACACAAGTGGTTCTGTGGAGTAGAGATGGTACTGTACGAAGTCCAGTGGTGGCGAGATGGGCCCAGTCTTCCTCCAGGAATCCAGGGGAAAACCAGGATACCTTCTGTCCTTCAGTCTAGTTTTTATCTAGCTAGGAACAGCTGGCTCCTCCCCCACTGAGTGGAGCATCTCACAATGGGATGATGGAATGTGTCATGTCATTGGTGGGCCCTAATGACCTGTTATCAGAAGATGTCCCCCTGGAGGATGGAGGAGTGGTGAAAGAGATAAGAAACACTCCCCCTCCTGGTTTTAATGGTGGGCCATTATCAGAAGACAACCTTCTCCTTCCCCCCTGGAAGGGTGAGAGAAGGATAAAACATGTCCCAAAAACCAGCTTTCAACAGATGAAATAGAAGACACATTTTTAGGTTACATAATCCAAGACACTACCACAGAATTTAAAACCAGGAGATAACACCTATTTTGTATTTCATATTTACAAATCTGTAATTATTTTAAGGATTTTGTTCTCTTCTCATGCCTGCACGGATAAGTTGAATTATTCTAGTATGAAACTGATTAGGCCAACATGTGAGAACCTAGACAGATATTGTGTTTTAACAGCCATCCAAGAAGTAGATGTCTAGCTTAAACTGGCCAACTAGGTTTTCATCCTAGGCCATCTAGTTTTTGCTGAAAGATCGGTGTCTTGGTTTTCATCCACAGGACAGATGAGTCCAATGAATTACTACTCTGTTTTCAAATTTTTCTGAGTGCCTTAAATATGTGAATCGGGCATAAATCATCAATGCACTTATTACTTGCATGAGAGTACAGACATCTAAGGGTAAGGGCTGCAAGGGCTGCTACACCAGAGCAATACCAAAATACATCAAGAGTCTTCAGCTTCAACAGTTTAAGGTGGGAAAACACAGGTAATCACTGCCTGGACTTGGGACATTATCTGTATTTTTTTTCTCCCTGAAAGTGCCCTGCCTTTTGCCACATACAGAAGTTGTTTGTGACAGGCAAAGATCATTAACTTCTTGCACAGAGTCAGTGTGGATGTTTTGTCTTCTGAAGCAAAAGCTTTTTTCAAAAAAGTTACCTGAGCTAATGGATTTTTCATAAGGGGAATATGGCAGAGAGCTGCCACAGGGATGATGCATCCTCGAAGCCAGTGAAGTTGTCCTGAGCATCTCATCTGCTTACTGCTCTGTCGTGGTGTCCTGCGTGCGCTTGGAAGCGCTGGCCCACGGGCTAGCTCAGAGTTCCTCACTGCAGCTCACGTGCTCTGGGTTGGGGCAGCTGGTCTCACTAGTCACCTCCTCCCCGTGGGTACTTGGTTCCCCACACCCAGTGTAGGACGAGATGTTCTTGGCGACCACGGCAACAAGGAGGACTCTGAGCAGGGTAAAAAGCTTTATCGTGGGGGAGACCTGATGGGAGCTCTGAGCCTGACCACTGCTGCTCAGGAGAGCCCTGGACAAAGCTTGAACATGAGCTTATAAACGGGGGAGGACCAAGGGGTGGTGACAAGGCAACAACCAATCAACATAACCTGGGGTGGAACTGGGGGTGTAACCACAAAACAGGGGAACCAGTCACAGATGAGGAGCAGGGGATTTCCCAGGCACCAGCCTATCACTTGACGCCCTCCCTGGAGCTTTCCAAACCCAGGGAAGGGTCCCGGAATGATAGACAGGGTGCCTGAGTGAAGAGAGAGGAGTGACAGGGACAGGTGTAGGGTAGGGTGATTGACAAATAACGGAATGGTTATATAACAAGCATGGGGATAAAACCATTGGGGAAACAGGGGGTACATGGAATGAACCGTTACAGAGAATTTCTTATGAAAATACAAAACTGCTTACATAAAACACATAAGAACTTGACAAAACAACTCTCACACCACTGCACTGCTCTTCATTTTTCTATGGCTTTCAAACTGTGCAAAATTAGTCTAATTAACCTTAAACCACAGCTTTTATTAAACAGAATGAACAGAAAGAAAACAACATGGAATTAACCTGTGCATGGAGTGAGAGTAAAGACATAATTACCGTTCATGTAAAATGCCTTTTGATTTTCAGAAAACCATGAGGCATATGAGGTATAACCAGGAAGTTATCTCTACAGCTGATCTTCTTGACTTCTTACTGGTGCCTCACTCCAAGAGTTATGCATCAGTCATATACTTCACATTCTCCTACTGACTTTGGAAACAGCAACTTGAAAAAAAGCTGGCTAAATGCTTCAAAATTATCAGGTGAGCTTCAGTGAAAAAGTTCCCAATTACATACAATGAGAACAAGGATCAAGAAGGTATTTTTTACCACTAACAAAGCCCAACATAATCCAACACGCTTCAACTATCTACAGAAGTGTATGTTATCAAATACGTTCCGTTTCCTGGACAGAGTCTCAACTGACAGTGCAAGAATCAACACCCTTGCTTTTTTTCCTCCTTTCATCAGGGTCTTCTGATGCTGCAGTAGGACTGTAAGTTGAACAGAAAGTCATATTGTTAGCTTTTAAGTCTTATCTCATAACTCTCTTTCCCAACACTGACTCAGGATCACTCCACTCCCAAATCTTCCAGTGCACACAAGAAGTTCCATGTTGGCTTTTCCTGTGTCAGGACACAGGTAGCGTAAGTACGAAATGCTAGGAATGCTTATCTGGGAGTGAACTGCATTTCCCACTAACTATTCATAAGGGAAAGCTGGCATGTGAAGTATGTATCTAAATAAAATGTGTGAGGACACAGGAGTGAGGAAATAGGCAAGCTTCACATGAAATAAGGTTTTCTGCTCTGTTTTTTCACCCAGAGAAGATCAATACCATAACAAACTACGATTTTGTTTGTCCAGAACACTGGGCAGCATCCCTTAACATTCCTCATGAATTCAAGTATTAATAATATTTAAGCAGCAGGTAGAACCACACCTTTGCCTTTGGAAGAGTTGCTTTCCAATGGCTTAGCCTTGCTTGCTGAGCTGATGTTCCAGGCTGCACTGTCTGCCAGACTAGGCAACTTGATTTCGAACAATGAGATCCAGTCATGCAGTGAGGAGATTAACTCACATCCATTATAACACCTTTTGAGGCAACTCATTAAATCAGTCTGGCTGTGAAATCCAGCACACCTGATGGCATTAATCTAATATCTCATCCCGGCCCTGAGGTTATCAGTGGACAGCTGTAATTACAATTGATTGGAAAGACATTTTCACAGAGGAGTTTCTGTTTCCTGGAATTCAGGCATTTCTGAATATTTTTCCTGTGTTGCCCAGTCCAGTCATTCCAATCTTATTATCTCCTGGCAGGCATATGCAGCTTTTTAGTAACTTGAAATCAAGGTATGAAATTGGCAATATTCTGATGGTAGGCAAGCTAAAAGGTTAAGCTCTAAAGACAAGCTCACATGGTCTTTTAATGGCACTGTATCAATCTACAACTTCCTATATCCTCCCTATATGTAGGGGAATGGGGTGAGTTTCTTGACATCTTCCCTTTTCTCTTCCTTGATGGACTCCTCAGAGTTAGAGGACAGCTCAACCACTTCCGGTGTCCTCTCAGCTAATGGCTTAACATACCCGACAATGACACAATTGTCTGAGGAAGCGCCACTGTCATTTGAGTCAACATTAGCCTGTAACTCAGTTTGCAGTTTAGTTCTTTGACTCCCTGACGCAGAGTCCTCATCAGAACTTTCTGATGATTCCAGAGGAGAAGCTATGGTTGCACGAACCTCTTCTGAAATGGAATAGGAAGGCCCTGGAGTTTCATCATCCCAGGGGGCCTGACCAAGACCAGGTACAGACAAACTATTCTCTGGCCCTTGCGGGTACGCCACATCTGGAGATATTGTAATAATTGAGGAGTCTGAGTGGCTTCCTTCCTCATATGATGGTGCAGGACAGTCATAATTGGCATGTTGATCATACGCTTCTAAGTTAAAAGGACAACGAGCAAAACTGATGAATTCATGCAGGAAGTGTTCTGTCCGATTCAGCAAAAATGGCTTTAAATCATCAGCAAAGGCCGGACTTTCCAGATCATATCTAGTTACGTTGCTCATGATTATGTGCTGCACAATATTGATCAAAGACCCGATATTTAATATTCCCTGGCACAGGCTCTCCTATGCAAAGGCTTCAAGCTCTGAAATGCACTGTCTTCTACCAGCAAGCTGTATATCTTCCCGTCATTCCCCATGCTCCTGCAGGGATCTACTGGCCAAACAGTGCCCACGTTAGCAACCTGACACCTTAAACATATTCAACGCCTGCCCTTTGGTTAGCTAATGGCAAAGAAACAGGTTAAACTGGAAAGGTCAAGTGGAAATCACTGAACAGAGTGAGCCATACTGCAGACAAAAAAAGTAAAGCAAGCAATGAGTTCTCAAGCTATGTGAAAACTGGGTCAAAGAGGGCTTGAAACAGAAGCTGTTAAGCAAAGGGAGAAACCAAGGTTGTTAAAGACTGTCCATGCAGTGATATTGCTCTGTGGCTAGGATCTGCTTTGCTTGTGACTCTGCTCAAAACTGAAGGCAGTTTTGCGCTGTAAGAGAGCAGGGATTGTATAAAGCAGATGCAAGCTGCATTGGGAGCAGCAGCCATGTACAAAAGCAGGAAGGTGAGCAGGAAAAAGCAAAACCAACAACCCTGATAAAGGGAAGAATTTATATCACAGGCTTTCACAGATAGGCAAGGACAGCATTGAAAACCTTCCACACTCACTAGCAGATAAAACCACATATACAGAACTTTTAACCTTTCATGCAAATTGTCCTCTTAGGTCACACTGTCTAAGCTTCCAGCCTGTCCACACAATGACTAAACCTAATGCTAAAAAAGAAGAGCAATAAAACCAGCAGTGACTCCATCCTCCTCAGAGAAGGATGCTAGCAGGACAGTACCTACAAGAATCCCTGTAATACCATTTGGTAGGCATTTCAGATCTTACAAAGATGTTGCTTTGTGATCCTGGGCAGTTTCTGGTCCTTCATTGCAATGTATTCAGAGCACACAGCACTGAGTGTAGAACCAGGGAACCTTGGAAAAAGAGATGCATGGCAGGTGTGAACACTACTAAGACAATACATGCTTTCCCTGATAGAATGAAGTCAGAAAAAGCATTCCAACCCAGGACTGCAGGAACTGGTGTAAAACAATAGCAGAATCCTGCACTGAAAAAATTTACCTGGATATCTGTACGGAAAAAAAAAATGGCACAGTGGTTTTACTATAAGCCTTACCCAGTTACCCCCAAACGGTCTATCTGTCCTTACATCTCAGAAAAAAAAGCAGCCAGCACTGGTGAGCAGGGACTGAAGTGACATCCTACTGTAACAGCAGCTTCTTATAAAGAGGATGAGCCAGGTCGAGTAGAGACCATAAGGGAGAGAATAACAAAGGTAATTCATATCCTGTCTTGCTTCTGTAACAGCTGAGCCCTGTGCACAGGAAGGCTTCTGGGGCTCCCTGCTCTGCTCCTTGTATGCAGTGGAAATGCTGCTTTTGTTGTATGCCACATAATTATGTTGCAGCTGGAGAAAGAAAAGAGAAAAAAATAAAAATAAGCCCTTTTTGTACTTGCCTATAAATGGTCAGGTCATGAAAGAAATAAATTGCAACAAATTATGAGGCCCTGCAACTCAAACTGCACCTCTTTGCAAGAGAGAGGTAAGCAGTCACATGCCCATTTAATTTATTATTATTATTATTATTATTATTATTATTATTATTATTATTATTATTATTAAATATACTTCAGACATCTAAACAGGCAATATGGAACAGCCTGGTTTTGGGACCCAGCAGGTTCTGTAACCATGGCAAGTTCTCAGAGTCAGGCTAATGGCTGCAAGGCATGAACTTTACATTAAGTTATATAAGCAACTTTCACTAGAGAATATAAAAAATGTCAAAATCTGTAACGATGCCTTATGTTTCAGAATTTAAAAGTTAAAAACTGCTGCAAAACTCCCAAAGTTATTGGGTTACAAAGGTACAATCTACATGCTTTGAGCTTTAGATATTTGAGAAGCTTTTTAAGATGAAACTTGGTGATGTGAGAAGTTTAAAGGTGGATTTTTATGTATTTAATTTATTTAATTTATTTAATTTTAGCATTCTTGGAATTTGGAAAGTTAGGTGTCCAGCTGGATTTCACAGTTTTAAGACTTTTTTTAAAATTCTGAGTTAAAATAACTTATCTTGATATTCATGAAAAGGCAGTTTACAAATATAATCACATATGCTTTACTTTACCATGGACATGTGATTAAATTAGCTGCCAGCAAAACAGCTGTTAAATGCTGAGGTTTGCAATCAGCCTGTAATGTAAAAATCTACATCCCCTCCATCCAAATTTACATGGTATAGTACTACATAAAGAGATAACATAATCATTGAGCAGAAAGCAACCACATGAAATAAACACAGTGAATATTTGCTTATCCAGCCACTAAATAAGAAAAATGCAACCTATAATGAGTGAGGAAAAAATGGAGAGTCCTTATTTTTAATATGATACAAACTATTAATATACTCCTGCTTAAAAAGCCATGTGAACAAGCTGAAGTTACAGTGTGGTGGAAGGAGAGCACAAGCACATTCGTGCTGTGCCACATCGTATTTCTTGTGTTTTAAAGGCAAGTTAGCTCATTTCTTGCAGCACTTGTGAAAGCAGGAGAAAAAATAGATGAGGGTGGGGCAAGAAGAGAATTTGAATTATAGAAACAGAGCAAAACCCCATTCTCTTCTTCAAGTTTCAAAGGCACCCTCATTTGCATATGCAGATCTGAAAATTGAAAATGCAAGTTTACTTCTACCCTTTTAGATATGATATTGTACAAATCTGTAATGGGCCCACAGTCTGAAGAGACACATCCTGGAATCCAAGCCATCTCTGAAGCACCAGTAGAATAATACCTGTGCAGGGATACAGCAGCCAATATCAGTACATAGCAGCAGGTCAGCCCCTCAGCTTGGTCTGAGGTGCCTGTATTTCAGAGACCATAAAAATAGAAAATGGCAAGTTTGTAAGAAAGCACCAGCATTCTGTAGTGCTGCGGGTCAATGATATTCCATTAATGCCATATGAATCAGTGCCATGCAGACACTAAGGAGGAAGGAGAAAGGGACAGGGTAATGAAGAAAACTGAGGCAAGAGAATGGGAAATCTGAGGAAGAGAAGGAGGGTGGCTGCTGCTCCACTGGTCTCTGTGGCTACTGCACAGAGTCAGGAGGTCATCCTGAAAATGGCAATTTTGTATATCTGCTCCCTAGGCCCAGGTAGAAACACTGGTTCCTGTGTCTGCTCCCCACACGGATTCCCTATCTGGCACAAGGGAAAGCACAAATAAGAAGCTGGCTGAGCATCCCATAATCAAAAACTAATTCCCCAGATATTCCTTTGGGTACCAGTCACCTTTTGTGCCTGATGCCAGACCCTGGGTAATGCAGCATCAGCTCCTTATGGCCCTTCTCCTTGGCAGAGAAAGACCCTGCCTTTGCCGCTTGTGCTGTGGGGTGGGTGCTGTGTGGGCAGCAGGCAAGCTTTGGAGCCCGCCTTGAACCAGAGGCGTATCCATACAGAGGCGACAGAGTTGGACAGCACTTCAGACTGGGTGAGACACCCCTGTAAAAAGGCTTCAGGTTATCTGCAAAATGCTGTCAGCATTTGTTCTGGCATCTAAGAATGAGAAGAGAGTGTGCTGGTTTTGGAATTACTTTCTTCAGAGTAGCATGGGTTTGGAGCTGGGTTTTGGACTTGTGATGAACAGAGGTTTAATAACAGAGGAGTGTTTTTGTTACTGCTGAGCAGTGCTTGCACAAAGCCAAGGCCTTTGCTGCTCCTCACCTACCCCACCAGTGAGGAGGCTGAGGGAAGGAGGCTGCACAAGGAATTGTGAGGGGATGCAGCTGACCCCAAATGACCTAAGGGGTATCCCAATCCCATACTTTGTGGTGCCATGCTTAGCATATAAATCTGGAAAAAGAAGGAAGGGGAGGAAATTCAGAGTCACGGCATTTGTCTTCCCAAGCCATCCTTCTCATCCATGATAGGGCTCTGCTCTCCTGGAGATGGATGAACACCTGCGCGCCTACGGGAAGCAATGAAGGAATTCCTTGATTTCCTTTGCTTCTGTGGGCGACTTTTACTTTCCCTATTAAACTGTCTTTATCTCAACCCATGTGTCCCATCCTGCTGTAAAAAGGGGAGTTGGAGAGGATTCTTATTGATAGATTTCTCGGAGGAAAACAAAGCACAAACACAGCAATATCACATCTGCTTCTTGATAAAGAAGGGCAAGTGTTCCTAGCGAAGCGGGGTAGAAAAGAGAGCAGAGAGGGCAACGGAGAGACGGAGGGAGAAAGAGAAGACAAGCACAGATGGTGTCCGCTGTACGCTCGGTTATCGCCAGCTCGGCAGCTGGAGCTGGGCGGCTGGAGCAGCGGTGAGGCTGCGCAGCGCTCAGGAGCGGCCGGGCGCGGTTTCCGAGCGGCGGCAGCAGCGTGTCTCCGGTGTCGGCGGCTGCGGGCCGGGTGCAGGGCTGGGTGCAGGCAGCGCCCGCTCCGCCCCGGCAAACACCGCAGCACTGGGATGTGCCCCGAGCTGCCTCGGGGAAGCGGCGGAGCACGGCGGGACAGGCGCGGACGGGGAAGCGGGAGCGCAGGGAGAGAAAGGCGAGCCGAGGCGAAGGAGGGCCAAGCTGACCTTCCGGGCGAGCTCCCGATCCCTGCAGGAAACCCAAAGCAAAATGGCATTGGGGGTGTCGCGGCTAATTGCTGTTCTGTGTTAAGGCTCCTGTCACAGCCCGATTTCCCAGGCGTTTTTTTCCTGGGCGTCCGGGCTTTTGCCCCACCAGCAAGGGGGGGGGTCACTCGCAGCCCGATCGTGGAAGCTTTCTCTGCCCTGATCGGCTGCCAGGCAAAGCCTCCCCGGGACGGGGCTCCCAACACGTGCACGCTCCCTCTAAGGATACTTAGGTATAACACATGCTGAGGCATAAATAAAAATCAAATTGGGCCCTTTCGGATATGTGAATTTATGATTTAGAAGGTACCACATAGTGATACTTAAATACCAACTAATGAATGCTACCTCTGCAAGGATTTTAGTTTCATGCTTGTTTGTAGCTAAAACTGAATTAATTTGCTTTACATCCTGAACATGGAAGGCCAACACATGCTTTTGTATGTGAATAGTCACCTTGAAATCACCGGGAACAGCTATCACAGTCATGGGAAGATTAATGTCTTGACATGGATCTGGAGCCTACTGCAGATGTTTACCCAGAGCATGACTTTTAAAATTGTATGCTTTTATTTACTTTGATGTGATTATTTGCCCCAAGTCAGGTGAGTAATTTGTATGGAATTTGGATTTAATCTTCTAAAGAAAGGAAAAGGGGAAGGAATTGAAAAGGAGAATGTGCTACAAATTTCTCCTTCTTGCAATAAACACTTCTACCTGCTGCAAAATGTATTCTTCACCCACAGTTACATCTGAAAAATTGCAACAAAGAACACAGAGTGTGTTTTCCTGTGTTTGAGAGCCTTTGTAGTAATGTGGAGCAGGATGACTAAAGCTGATGAAAAAAGACAGGATTATCAAGCTGCATAACCAGCAAATTATTTCACTTGTTTGGGTTTAGTTTTTTTTTAATTTTGTGTTCTAATGCTGGCACTCAGCTTTTGGTTCACGATAAAAACCAATATATGGTCTTAATTACAGTTCATAATTTTAATAATTTTGATTACTTTGTACTTGAATTTGCACAAGGATAAAGTCAAAATATGGTTTCTACAATTTGCAATGAAGAACTGTGAAATCACTCTACCAAAAAATAATTTGTTGAGTAAAAATATGTTGTCTTAATGACTGTAATCAGTAACACACATAGTTTGAATAAATAAGTGCTGTCTTTGCTAGCCATGTTGGGCTCTTAGCTGCATTTCAAAATGAGGAAATGCCTTTTCCTCTTAGAGTGACTGTTGTCCTTCTGTTCTTAAGTGTGACATGTGCTGCCGAGGAACGAACTAAAGGAACTTACCATCTATGTTTTTCCATCTCATCAAGTCCAGAAATCACTTTTAGAGCAATCCTGAATAGTCATGCATCTATACCCAGTTAAAATATTATTATGACATTCTTATTATTAGAAATGGCTGCAGCAACAACTTGCCAAATGAACCATTAAAAGCAAGCCAGACTCATTGAACCATAGTAAAACCTATTAACGGCTGCTTGGGGCAACATATGGTCTTTGAAGGTCTTTATCTTTTTAATCATTTGTTTCTTCCAGTATTTGTGGCAGAGTCCTCCATCTCTCTTTCATTTGGATGTAAAGAGCAATTTCAGAAACTGTAGCTTCCTCTTCGTGACAAACTCATTTAATGGTGTGTCACTTTTCAATTGGACCTCTACTAACATGCAGAAATTTAAATTAAAGGCAGAAAACACCTTACTGTTAAGGAAAATTGTGTGTTCTTTCTGCTTTGGGAACTTCACTTGAGCCTTTTTGGCTATTGCTTTGCCCTATGCCCTGAGCACCCCTTTTGTGGTTGTTGTTTTTGAGGCTGAAGTTTCAGAGATGCTAAACCATTTTTTCTTCAGATGAAAAAAGAGAAGTGGAAACCCGATTCCCTTAAGCGGAGTTTCCACGGTTAGAGCCCACCGTACAAATCCTGGGGAGCAGCTTGCCCGTGCCTTAGAGCATGTGCCAACACTGCCGTCTAGCTTCCACAAAGGCTTTGTGCACTTTTGCTTGGTTGCTCGCTTTCATGTGTTAACACAGCTTTGTTGAGCCTCTGTCGGCAAGCCAAGGTCCTGTAGTACTGGCTTCTGTTTGGAAACACAGAATCGTTTGAAGTGGTCACAGCACGAGATGAGGGATGGAAGACGGTAGCAACAAACAGTACGAGGACATCTGAAGTGGCAATGCATCAAGACAACTCACCGTCTGTGTTTGCAGATGTGGAAATTAAACCCATCTGTCCAAACTCTTACAAGATATCTGGCAGGACAAGGCAGAAAAACCAATTCCATGCCTGTTCAGTACTCTGAACGACAAAGCATTTGCAATGTCATTGAACAAGGTCTCCTGACACATTACCCCCTGATATGTCCTTGGGCTCAATATTGATTCCTGCTTTTCTGTGTGTCTCTCTCCCCCTTATCCTTCTCTGTCTCATACCACAAATACATCTGTTTTACGCTTTTCCAGCGTAAGTTGTAGCTTTTGCTTCTTGGTCTGTGGTGACCTGGGAGCTACTTGTCTGAGGTAGTCTAAAGTACTGTTTAGCTTTAATATGCATCTTTTGTCTGGTTACCTTGGGATTTTAGAAGTTTGTATGTTTTTTTATTTACCATGAACTTGTGTTTATCAAAATTTGTATTTATATAGCCTTCAGATTATAGATGGTATTATATGAATAATGAAGAGGATAATGAAAGTATATAATTATTTTTAAGGAGGCAGAAGTCTCTATTAGGACTCTAGTTTGAAATTGCACAATTCCTACTTTTTCAAACAGCACGTAATTCAGGAATGAAGCAATTATGTTCGATGTTTATGGGTGGTGTAACTTGTGAAAAATTGATTATCATCATATATTAAAGTGATTTAAGGCTGTATTTAGCCCAGAGTGGCCTGATGATTTTGTTTCTTGGTTTTGCTCATTTTCAATAGCCTTCATTAAATAATTAAGCTACAATATTAATCAGAGAATCATCAGAGCTGGAAAAGACCTTCAGGATCGTCAAATGCAACTTTTGATCAACCACCAGCCTAGCATTTAGACCACTACTCTAACTGCTACATCCGGTCATTTCTTGAATGCTTCCAGGGATGATGACTTCACTACTTCCCTGGGCAGCTTGTTTCAATGCCTGACACATCCTTTCAGTGAAGAAGTGTCCAGCATGGACATCCCTGGCACAACTTGAGGCTATGTCCTCTCCTCCTGTCAGTAGCAGCCTGGGAAAACAGGCTGACCCCCACTTTAGGTAGTTGTAGAGAGTAGTAACATCACCCCTGAGCCTCCTTTTCCCCAGCTCCCTCAGCCTCTCCTATAGAACTTACTCTATACACCCTACACCAGGGTTGCCCTTTTCTGTTGCCCTTCTCTGGACACACTTAGCACTTCAGTGTATTTCTTGTAGTGAGGGGCCTGGAACTGGACACAGGACTTGAGATGTGGATTCACCAAGTACAGGGGCATGGTCACTGTCCTGCTCCTGCTGGCCTCACTATTGCTGGTACAGGCCAGGATACCACTGGCCTTCTTGGCCACCATGGACACACTGCTGGCTCATGTTCAGCTCCTGTCAATCAGCACTCCCAGGTCCTTCTCCTATGGGCTGATTTCCTGGCCCTCCTTCCCCAGCCTGCAGTTCTGCATGGGGTTGTTGTGACTCAAGTGCAGGACCTGGCATTTGGCCTTGGTGACCTCATACAACTGGCCTTGGCCCATGGATCCAGGCTGTTCAGAGCTTTCCTGCCTTCCAGCAGATCAGCTTGGTGTCATTTGCAAAGTGACTGAGGATCATCAGTGAAGATGTCAAACAGAACTGTGCCCAGCACAGACCCCTGAGGGACACCACTGGTGACTGGCCACCAGCTGGATGCAGCACTGTTCACCACCACTCTCTGGGCCTGGCCATCCAGCCAATTCCTAACGCAGCAAAGAGAGCTCCTGTCCAAGCCACAGGCTGCCAGCTTATCCTGGAGTGTGCTGTGGGAGACAGTGTCAAAAGCCTTGCTGAAATCCAAATAGACAACATCTACAGCCTTACCCTCATGCTCTAGGTGGGTCACCTTGTCATAGAAGGGGATTAGGCTGATCAAGTAAGACTTGCCTTTCCTAGACCCATGCTGGCTGGGCCTGATCCCCTGCTTGTCCTGCACATGCTATGGGAACACATTCAAGAAAATCTGTTCTATGACTTTCATTGGCACCACATTTAGCTATCCTTACATATTCTTATCAACCTTATAATTAAGATGTATCCATGGGTACTGCTTCACGTTTATGAGATAAGGTTGTATTTGAAGGAGAATCTTTTGTGTCCATTAAAGCAGCTGTTAGTGTGGCTGCATACCTGGGTGAATCAACTAATCATTTCATTAAACGAAAGTCCCCTTAGCTATGCTAATCAAAAGCATGCTGATCAGTTTTTCCAAACAAACCCCCTGAAACCTAAACAAACAAACCACTTCAAGATTAATAAACCAGTCCTGCTCTAATATATAAGCTATGCTTTATTAAAAAGGATTAAAAAGAAAAAAAAGATCTGAGGGGGATTTCATCAGCATTATGCATATATTCCTTTAGCAATCTCTGGTGATGTCATCTGAATGGTTAATGCTGCCTAAACACAGTTATTTGCTGTATCATTTTGAATGTGACAGAAGACACAGGCTTTCTGCTCTGAACTGCATCTTCTTGGGTGAGAAGAAGATGGTGGTTGCTGAACACTGACACAAAGCCCTTCTAATTAAATCCCAAAAGCAGGTTGATGGGTTTCTATGGGCTTCTTGACTTCTATGTGCAAGCACATGAGCAGAAGCTGACCAGACAGTTTAAAAAAAGAGAGGTGGAATATGTAACACTGTCAGTGAGCAGCTTCTTAGGCAGCTTTTTCAGAGAGAGGCAGATCAGTGTATTAAAAAATGAGACAACTGGATTTAAAACTTCACAGGTGTGATTTAAGCCTAGCAGGCAACAAAGTACTATGTAGCTGCTTGCTCACTCCCCCTCCAGCAGGGTCAGGGAGAAAATCAGAAGAGTATAAGTAAAAAAAAAAACTTTATGGGCTGATGTAATAACAGCTTTATAGGCAAAGCAAAAGGCACATATAGAAACAAAACAAAACAAGCAAGACAAAACAAAGAATTCCTTCACCACTTCCTATAGGCAGGCAGGTGTTCAGCCGTCTCCAAGAAAGCAGAGTTCCATCACGCATAACAGTGACTTTAGAAGACAAATACCCTACCCCTTGATTCCTTCTTCTTCATGCAGTTTTATATATTGAGCATTGTGATAAACGCCAATCACTTGTTTTAAAATTTTAAAAGTTTAATAGTAAATAAGATGGTTATAAAAATACAATTAGAGTAAAAAATTGAACAATTTTAGAGTCAGGACAATACAAGACAATAAAAACAAAGTTACAGACGTCTGGGTGCCTCTCCCAAGCCACAAGCTCTGGAGAAGGACCCTTGTTAACAAAGGATTATCTCTTAAAAACAATAGCCTGTTGAATATTCATACAATTCATTCATAATGCATAAATTCCATTCTAACTAAGAATTGTTTCTGGTTAGTATCACTTTTTCCTTTAATCTCTATGGCGTCCACCAGGCTGAGAGAAGCAGGAGGAGCTGGTCTCTTCTGATAAGAAAGTAGTAAATTCTTTCTTCTTTGAAAGATTTACATCTTCCTGTGGTTAGTACATAAAAACTACATTTTAGCTACAAAACTACATTTACCATACTATCAAAATATTAATACAACATTAACAATTAACACAATACAACACATACAGTAAATATCTTGCGTAGAGCCATATAATATGCACTTTTCACAAGCATGATGCCACAGGATGTGGGAAACCTCTTGAGTCCACTGAGGCCAGTCTCAGCAGTGTCCTGTCTTTTCCCAGCTTCTTGTGTACCCCCAGCCTCCTCCCTAGTGGTGTGGTGAGGAGCAACAAAGGCCTTGGCTTTGTGCAAACCCTGCTCAGCAGTAACAGAAAGTGCTTTATATTATCATCCCTCCTTTAAGTGCAAATCCAAAACACAGCCCCATACTAGCCACTGCAAAGAAAACTACCCCAGCTAAACCCAGTACATTCTCTACTCCTTACTTCAATTTATGTCATGCTGTAGTCCTACATGGTTTAATAGAATCTCACTGACACCCCCATTGCCTCTCCATCCTTTGATATAATACACAGATATCATTCCCTTAGTCTATGGACACCCCCTGCAAAAGCCCATCAAATGTCAATATATGTCCATAGAATGTCAACTGAATTCATTTCAGGGCCCATGAACTGGGGCTCTGTCTGTTCTGCTAGTCACTTATAGGATAGGAGAGGAGAGGTGACATGGTGTGGTACTGTGGCCTAGAGCCAGCTCAAGTCAAGTCACTGTTGCATTTGCACTGTTTATTGTAAGACTTGTCCTCCATTGGTTCATGTGGTTTCTATTGCAGTAATTACTGTAAGTGTAACTCAAATAATGTGCAACAACAATTTAAAGGCACATCTATTACAATTTCCACCCCTGGGCATTTTGTGCCAGATCGAAGGCTTTGATAATGTAATGAACTCCTCACCTTGCTTCCAGTCTGGCCAGCAACAAGGAGTTCCTGCTATAACAATTACAGAGTTCACCACAGATCTCCATGGGATGCAGAGGGACAGTCTGCCAGACCATGGCTTCACTGCGGGCTGCAGGGAAATCTTTGCTTCATCATTTTGACTACATCCTTCCCCTCCTTCTTCTTCAGGAAAAGGACTTCTCACACTCTTCCCCGGTACTGAGGACTCATCCACATCTCACAGTCCCTATGACTCAAGTTCATACTAGAATTGCAGCAGACAGCTGCAATGCCCTGGCCACCTTCTAGAACAGGCCCGTCGTGGCTGCTATCAAAATGTTCCCAGGCACAGCAGAACCAGATGATAAGAAGCAAAGTACTACAGCAATCAGCCACCAACAAGCACTGGATTGCAATATATAGTCAGGCAAGTGAGCCCTGTAGGCAAGCACTGGAACCTGCCGATTAATAATTAAACAGCTGTAACAGCTGAAACTTTCATCTAGCACATTCCAATGCAGACTGTCATAATCTGAGTTTTTTGAGCCCCACGTTGGGTCTAAAGAAGGACTGCTGTGGTTTAACCCCAGCCAGCAAGTAAGCATGCCATAACTACTTGCTCACTCCTCCATGGTGGGATGGGGAAGAGAACTGGAAACATAAAAGTGAAAAAAACTCATGAGCTGAGATAAAGACAGTTTAATAGGGAAAGTAAAAGTCACACACAGAAGCAAAGGAAATCAAGGAATTCATTGATTGCTTCCCACAGGCAGGCAGGCGTTTACTCATCTCCAGGAGAGCAGGGCCCCATCATATGTAAGGATGGCTTGGGAAGACAAATTCCATGACTGGACTTCCTCCCCTTCCTTCTTCTTCTTCCAGATTTATATGCTAAGCATTCAGCACAAATTCAAATGACAGCCCGATAGCATGAAGAAGATAAGCTCTACCCCAGCCAAAACCAGAACCTTCCCACTAGATTAGAAGGAGGTATTTTCTAAATCTTTATGGGGCTTTTAATCCCACTTTGGTGTTACGGGGAAGGTAAAAGTGGCTTCTTACTTCTGCCATCAGGCTGACATGACTTCAGGTCAGCGTCACGATGTGGAATTGAAGATGCTTCTAGGACCCTTGACACTTACTCTAGCATTGAGCTGTGACAGCAGTACCAGAGAGAGGATACAGAGAATAATCAAGACAGGCTAGAGAAGTAAAAGCTCTTGAGTGAGGCTCTCAGTTCTTTTAATATATGCAGAAACATCACATAGGTTTCTCAGTTAGCTAAGGGCCATGTCATAAAAAGAGGAAGGTCTCCTTCTGCCTTTTTGTCACTGTGCAAGGTCCTTGTCACCAGCAGGGACATTATCGAGTTTTTCATCTCTCTTGTGAGACATCTCTGCCTTTCACTTCAGGGACAAGAGAAAACGGACAGGTCTTGGTTTTCCGGAGATTTTTGCAGAAGCATCTCTGAACACGCACACCGAGCAGCAGCTAAGCTGAAGGGAGACAAATTCAGCTGCTGTTACTGCTGCTGCTTCCCCGTAGTCCTGCACGGCTCCAGCCGGCGGTGCAGGAAAAAGCCAGTTTGGAGGTGATGCTGGGGAGTATTTTGCCATCTCGTGGCAGCTCGGAAGTAAAGCATCTCTATGTGATCACAAACACTCGCTGCCCGGAAGAAACAACCCAAAAAGAGAGATTTCCATTGAGCTGGCTCCAAATTGACACTTGGAAGCCACAACCTTGAACTGGTATCTGTCCATGTGCAGCCCCAGATGCATGCCAGTGGTGGAACCTGAAACAAAGTTTGAGAAGATATCACTAAAGAGGACCCAGCCTGGGGCAGGTCAGTGGTCAGAGACTGTAACTCCTGCTCTTGGTGTCATGCTGCTGTAGTTTCCCAGCTAGCCAAGGAAATGAGTGGATAACCACAAGCTGGTGAAGGCTTCAACACCACAGCGAGGACAAGAGCGCACCAGAGCTGAGCTCTTATGGTGTGGACAGTGAAGAATGATCCAGCCAGCTTTGGCTCAGAGAAAGTCAGTGGAGAAGCAGAAGGCCTGTCAGCACAGAAACTTTTGGAGGAGAACTGCTATAGGTCTCTGACAATTTTCATGTATTTGCAGGGTGATGTAGCTAAGATGGGAGATGCTGAGCAAACTCAGGAATTGAACAATGTGAACCTTCCACTGAACTCCTTTCCCACAGGAGCTGTTGCTGCTATGCCTGAGGGAGCATTGTCCATGGTACAAAGAACACTAGAAAAAAGGCTTGGAGTTGTCCCTGGTCAGGGACTGCAGATACCACTGTCAACAGCATGGGCACTGCCAGTGCTGTGGCTGCTGCTCAGGAAGACGAGATCTCTCCACACTCTTATTCCACAAAGCTGCTGGCAGGGAAAATTCCTGCTGCTGACCAAGGAACTCCAGAGGAGGATGGCAGAGGAAGGAGGGCCAGGCTCCCCAAGAAAAGGTTGTTCCCCAGCTTCAAGAGGTATGTGGGATGAGGTATGTGCCAATCTGTGTGGGCCGTGGCAGAGAAGTCACATGAGTTCTGCTCTTCATAGCTGTGTAGAGAACCAGCACCTCAAACCAGATCAATTTTATTTCCAGAACTGCTTCTTTCCAGCTCAGAAATTATAAACCTCTGAAGAGCCTGGAATGCCTTTAAAGTAAACCTTCATATTTCCATGACCCAGAGACGAACTGTCTGAATGAGTCCCACCTTGCCTAAGAGCTGACACATGCACACAGCATTTAGCAAGAGTACAACTATCTGACATACAAATCCCTCCTATTATGCCAGCAACGGGAGTAGGTAAGGGTAAGGGTCCTGATGCCAGCAAAGGGTGCAGGTGACAGTGAGGCTCCAAACACTGGGGCAGGATGGGTACATGTGCCCCAGGTGCACCTGCTGGGGAACCGAGGCAAGTAAAATGATGAGTCTTGGCACCCACACACGAAGTGGGACTGCAGGTCATAGCTGACATGCCTGGTGCTGCCTGCTGTGGACACAAGAGAGGTTGCTTCTCTCCTGAACACCAAGGAAAATTGTTTGGGGCAGGGATATAACTTCTGAGCAGACTTCAAGGTGGGCTACCTGGTGAGAAGCAGGCCCTGGGGCCAGGCAGGTCATGAGGGATTGGCCTGTTCTGCTACCTCAGGAAATCTTCAGGAGTGGAGTGTCTGTTGGGAAGGGCCAGAGCACGTTTGCTCTTCAGCAGGCAGCAAGACCAGCTGGTGCGTGGGAATGAGTAAAATGGTTCAGGATATGGGGCAGGGTTACCACATGAACAACAGGATTGTGCTGGCACTCTGGGGATCTGTGAATTCACGTGTGCAATTTTGCAAACTTTCATCCATACTGACTGTGGGTAAGAAAAGGGACAGGACTGGCTATGGTCGTGTTTCACACAAGTCCTGGTAGTAATATATGCAGGTACTGTGGCAGGATGTGCCCCACCTGTGGCAGCCTGCACAGCTGGCCTTCTCCATGTCCTTTGCACACCCGTGTGTCCTGCACGTACGTGCTAGTAAAAACCAGCCGAGTTATTTTTCTCTTTCCTAACAACGGTTTATGCCTTATCTGTATCTTCTTTCCTACGTGCTATTTGTTTTGTCTGCGCAACCACCCACACGGCTTCTCCAGCCGTCGATGGATTCCTCTGCACCCTCGGAGACAATGCCAAGCTCCCGCAAGGCGCCTGGGGTCTGCCAATGCCTAGGGCAGCCCCTGGCTCAGGAAGCGGCTCTCCAGCTGCCGAGGGCGGCCATCCGCGCCGCTAGAGAACGAAACCCCAGGTCCACCTGCGGAACAAAACGCGTTCCGCGCTTGCGGCGGCACCGCCCCGTCTCCAGTCGCTTTTTTTTCCTCAGGGACCGCCGCCCACGAGGTGTTCGTCGGACCCCGGCCAGTACGGCCACCCTGCCGCACCCCCGCCCGCCTCGCAGACACGCACGAGGCGGCAGACAGGCGGCACGCCACAGCCCCCCGCCGCCCCCATCATCGCACCCCGGCCCCGCCCTGGCCTCCGCCCCCCGGAATAGCGTCACTGCGTCGGGCGCGGATGTGACGACGACGGTTCCGGCCTCGCTGCCGGCAGAGCCCGGCTCAGCTCTGCGCCCGCGGGAGCCGTTCCCGTGGCAACACCGCTGCCGATGGCGGACCCGGCCCGGCGCCTGGCGGAGGGCGCCCGCCGCCGCCGCCCTCCAGGGGAGGAGCGGCGGGAGCCTCCCGGCACCGGGCGCTGCCGTTCGCGCCACAGGCTGAAGGCGGCCGCGGCTCTGGCCCGCACGGGAAGCGAGGGCCCGCCGGCGGTGAGTGCGGGCCTGGGGGCGGGAGGAGCGCCGGTCCCCAACGGGGCGCTGGCTGGCGGCTCCCGAGGCCGGGGTGGGAGGTGGCGTGCGGGGAGCGGCGCGGGGCCGGGGCCGGGGCCGGGGCCGGGGCCGGGTCACCGCCGCGGGTGCGAGGGCACTTCTGCGAGCCCGGGCTGCGCCCCGAGCGCTGGTGCTGCCCCATCCCCCTCGTGGTCCCGCCGGCGGGAAAGGCCTGCTGCCAGACCTTTGCAAAACGTGGGCCGATGGCTTTTGAAGCAGGGTGGTAACTTATTTCCATTGGACTGTAATGCCTTAGGGTAACGGCAAAACCCAAAATAACTTCTAAATAGATGGATTTTTTGTTGTTGACCGCGTTTGACCTATCTTGTGATTTCACCCCAGCCAGCTGCCAAGCACCAGGCAGCTGCTTGCTCACTCCTCAGCCGGTCACATCAGGGAGAAAAATTCATTGGTTGAGATAAAGACATTTAAATAAGGACACCAAAACCCACGCACACAAACAAAGCAAAACAAGGAATTAATTCCCTACCTCCAATAGGCATGCAGGTGTTCAGCCATCTCCAGGAGAGCAGGGCCCCATCATGTGTGACAGTGATTTGAGTAGACAAGCATTATCACTCCAAATGTCCCACCTTTCTTCCTTCTTTTCCCTCATGTTACATATTGAGGACGATGTCACATGATCTGGAAATCCCTTTGGTCAGTTGGGGTCATCTGTCCCAGCTGTGTCTCCTCCCAACCTCCCAAGTACCCCCATGCACCCCCAACTTCAAGCCCTGCTCAACAGTAATGAAAACATCTCTGTATTATCAACACTGTGCTCAGCACAAATTCAAAACTCAGCCCCAGGCCAGTCACTGTGAAGAAAATTTAATGTCTCAGGCAAAACAGCACAACAACCTGACTAGGTAGAGGGTAGTGTGTGCTTGAGGATGACATCTGGTTGTTTCTGCTTCAGTCTTGAAAAAAAACCAACTTATTTTGGCAGGAACACATCCCTGGAGATTGTCTAATCCAACAGACTGTGTGTGGTCCAGCATAAATGCCCAACAAAGAGGGGCAGAGTGTACAGTAACAGAACAGGTCCACCAGGACTTGGAATGTGATAACATAGTTCAAGTGCAATTACTTCTTTTGGCTGGTTTGTTTTAAAGTACAGAACTAACTGTTCTCATACTCTTCATGTATAAATGCTTGGGTTTTTAAGCTATGTTTTGGAAGATAACATGTAAATCAAAAAAATTACTGATGACATTAAAGGAGTTACTTAAGAGTGAGGAAGAAGACAGGCCTGCCTTTTGCCTTCATCTCTGCCAGCATTGTTTGAGTGCTGTTAAAAATTTGCAGCATTGAAGAGCTAGATCTCACTGTGAAGCCAAACAAAGTAATGAGGTAATGCTGCCTCTTTGTTCAGCATTCTCTCAGAGCCACTGCTGGGTTTTGCAACCTTAAGAGTAATTGTTACGGGTTTCTGCATCTAGAGTGTAAGATTTTTATGTCTCTGTGATAGCAATGGTCTTCTATCTCTCTCTTTTCTAGACCATGACTTCAGATAAGGAGTTTGCAGAAGATAGCAATTTTTCACCAAAAGCCAGCACCAGTAAGCTGCCAACAGATGCATCTCCAGACTCCAAATGTCCCATCTGCCTGGATAGATTTGACAATGTTGCATATCTGGACCGCTGCTTGCATAGGTTCTGCTTCCGCTGTGTCCAAGAATGGTCAAAAAACAAAGCAGAATGCCCACTCTGCAAGCAACCCTTTTTTTCCATTTTCCATACGATTCGTGCTGAAGATGACTTTAAGGAGTACATACTCAGCCCTTTAGAAACTAGCTCTTTTGCCAGCCCTGATGGCCGGAGATTTCGTTATCGTACTACCTTAACAAGGGAACGCCGCACGCGCAGTTCCCCTTCCCGAAGGATGCTGTCCCCTCCAGATAATGGGATGTTGTTTGAAGGGCTGTCAAGTGGGCCAACACGACAAAGACACAGAGAGATTCAGCAGATGATCAGGAGGCTGGCTTCAAGAAGAAAGGCTAGCGCGGAGGGCAGATCTCTGCGACAGATTCAGGAGGAGGACATGATCAATTTCCGCAGGGCTCTGTACCGCACTGGCGTGCGCATCCGCAGCATTCAGGATGGTGGCCGATACCGAGAGATTTCGGCAGAGTTCTTCCGCCGCAACCCTGCTTGCCTTCACCGGTTGGTTCCTTGGTTGAAGCGAGAACTTACAGTCCTGTTTGGTGCCCACGGATCTTTGATCAATATTGTGCAGCACATAATCATGAGCAACGTAACTAGATATGATCTGGAAAGTCCGGCCTTTGCCGATGATTTAAAGCCCTTTTTGCTGAATCGGACAGAACACTTCCTGCATGAATTCATCAGTTTTGCTCGTTGTCCTTTTAACTTAGAAGCGTATGATCAACATGCCAATTATGACTGTCCTGCACCATCATATGAGGAAGGAAGCCACTCAGACTCCTCAATTATTACAATATCTCCAGATGTGGCGTACCCGCAAGGGCCAGAGAATAGTTTGTCTGTACCTGGTCTTGGTCAGGCCCCCTGGGATGATGAAACTCCAGGGCCTTCCTATTCCATTTCAGAAGAGGTTCGTGCAACCATAGCTTCTCCTCTGGAATCATCAGAAAGTTCTGATGAGGACTCTGCATCAGGGAGTCAAAGAACTAAACTGCAAACTGAGTTACAGGCTAATGTTGACTCAAATGACAGTGGCGCTTCCTCAGACAATTGTGTCATTGTCGGGTATGTTAAGCCATTAGCTGAGAGGACACCGGAAGTGGTTGAGCTGTCCTCTAACTCTGAGGAGTCCATCAAGGAAGAGAAAAGGGAAGATGTCAAGAAACAGCAACCGGTCCAGTGTCACAGCTGGAGTGACAGTGAACCGAGCAGGAGCTTCTCACCCCATTCCCCTACATACAGGGAGGATATAGGAAGTTGTAGAAGCTATTTATCTCCTGCAGTTGAGAAGAGGGAATCAAAAGAGGATGAGAAGAACAAATGTAAAAGAAAAGATCTGCCTTCACAGGACTTGAGTTGGAGCCCCTCTCCAGGGAGTGACACAGTATGCTCCCCTTGGAATCACAGATTTTCTAAAAAGGGAAAGTCCAGAAGCCCACAGTCCTGTTCACGGGACAGTCGAGGCAGTCATGGCCATCGGTCTAGAAGGGAGCACCGTAGCAAAAGCCAGCCTAAAAGGAGACGATCAAGAAGCAGATATAGTAGCAAACATAGGAGCAAAAGAAGCAACAGAAGGTCAAGGGCACATGACACCAGAGCCTCTCTGAAAAGCCAGAGGGGCTCTTTAAGTGGTGAGAGCACTCCATCCAGAGAAGTGAGCAGATCACGTTCACGTAGCAAAGGGCGCAGTAAAAGGAGATCAAGAAGCAGAGACAGCAATCGCTATTATGTAAGAGACAGTTATCAGACTAGACACCAGTGGGGTTCTGCTTTCTGTAGTCGAAAGGTATTTGGAGACAGCTATGAATCCTCCAGCAGAAGGAGAGTCCGGTCTAACACTCTTTACTCAAGGCAATCTGCTAGTCCAGAATACAGGATACGATCATTTATTGAGAGGACAGATTTGCATAGCCAGAGGGGACTCCATGAGAGACACTATTACTGTTATGAAAGATGCAGGTCAAGGAGTCGGTCAAGCAACAGATCAAGGACTCCTTCTGGAGGAGCTGACAGAACAAAAAGTGAAAAGCCTGGTGGAAAAAGGAAATACAAAACTCGCCACCTGGAGAATCCATTCATGGAGAGCACAAGTCTAGAAAGAGAAAATGACTCCAAGAAAACTTCCTCAAAATTTGGTGACTGCTGCAAAAATGAGGATAGCCTGTTAGACAATCATGCAAGCAGTGAGACAAAGCATAAGAAAAGGAAGAAGAAGATGAGGAGTCCAAGTGTTGAGATAATCTATGAAGGAAAAGCAACAGACACAACAAGGCATCTTAAAAAGAAAAAGAAAAAGCATAAGAAGAAACACCGGAAACATCACACAAGTAACTCAGTACATTCTTCTCCGGTGGTGATTACAATTGATAGTGATAGTAGCAAGGAGCCAGAAAGTACCGAATGGGACAGCAGTATTACATGGACAGGCACAACTCAGATAAATGAGAGGGAAAATGAGTCTCCATCTTCTTTTCTGAGGAGGACAGGATGTGAGGAAACTGGAGGAGTAGACAAAAAATATGGTATCCCTGCCACAAGGGAAAACTTAGATGGTGGCATTAGAAATGCTGATGTCAAACTTCAAGAAACAGCAGCTGATCAGAGTGTTACCATAGTGAATACCAGCAGTAACACCTCTCACACAGAAACTGTAAACAGTTATGTTCAGGAAGCACCAGCAGCGCCTTCCAGGCCACTGCCTTCCCCCAGGACTTCCTTCCTAGAGTGTCCAGAGAGAGAACCATTGATACTAAGACTGCCAAAGAGACTTGTCAATAGATCCTCATGGTTTGATTTCCCAGAAGAAAAAATGTAGTAGACTTTCCTTGGAACACTTGTTAAAACTGTGAATTTAACACTTTTTTTTCCTCTTGAGATCTAAAATGTCTGTTAGAGCTTCTTTCTGTTTAAAAGATGTCTAGGAAATGTATAAAACTTTTGAATGTGTATGCACTTTTAAGTCAAAGAAGATAGAATATTGCTGGTATGTCATTCTTAAAGTTTATTAGAGGATTGTTTGGAAGTTTTAATTTCATAAAGCCATCCACAGAGTATTTCAAAGTTTTGTGTAAACCCAACAACAGAAAAGGAGCCCAAAACCAGAGCCAGGAAAAGCATTTTTATGGGGATTGCTCTTCTTAGACAAGGGAAACATTGCTTAGTTCATAAAAAGTGATTCAGTCTGAATTCCAGCATCATTTCAATCTCTTTGGTTTAAGCTGATCTCTGCTGAAAAGTAGTGATTTCTACAGAAATTTTCAAAGGACTTTGAGTAATTTTAAGGTAAGCTATGACAAAATCTGAATGAAGCAATAAGATTTTTTTCATTTGTTTAAATATATTTACATATGTACTGTGCGTTTTGCAAACAGAGTTTTTTCTTTTGATTTTGGGCATCTCACATATCCCGGCCATTGGATATTTGTGTAGTCAGGAGTACCCCAGGTTGGAAGGGTTGTCTGGAGGTCGGCTGGTACAAGCCTTCATGCAAACAGGAGCTTTGATCAGATTGCATGGGATTGGTTCAGTTTTGAGTTGTCCCAAAAGCTGTGTGGCTGCTCTGTCCTACCCTTTCTAACATAGGAGTGTTCCCTTGGGAAACTTTTTTTTCCAGATTTCTTCTTTTTATTGCTCTTATTGGAGCCTGTGCATTCTGCCTTGTGTTCTACAGCTGTGCAGCCTTCAAGGTGTCTTTTCCTCTTCTTTCTACCCTGTGGCTGTATACCGGAAAGACATCTGTCTTGTCTAGCCTTGGCAATAAAACACTTCCTCCTGACCCCCTTAAAATAACCAACATTCACCCAGCTCAGCGCAGCCTAAATGTCCTGATACAGGTATGTGCAATGCACAGGGCTCTGGCAGGGTTTTGTTTTCCAGGTTTGTCCCTTCTCTGTATGTACAGCAGTAGCTCTGAGGGCTGAACGAGGAGGTTGTCTTTTCTGTCTCTCCTGCAGTATCTTCCTGAGTTTGATGGGTTTAACCTTGGCTGGTTGCCTGCCAAATACTCACCAAGCTGCTCTGTCACTTCCCTTTCTCCACAGGATGGGGGAGAAAGATGGGAAAGCCGTGTTGAGATACGGTAAAGGGAGAGTACTGTCACTAGCCAGATAGAGCTGGGGACAATGAGTATCTTCTGTTGCCAATGAAAAATTGAGTAAGGGGATAAGAAACAGAGGCAAAACTAAAATGAATTTCCCTTCCAAACTTCACTCTTTTGTTACAGACTCTTCTACCTCCTCCTCCCCAGCTGTGCAGAAGGATGGGGAAGAGTATTGTGGTCAGTCCAGTTTTGCTGCTTCTTACTCCTTACACTCTTCCTCTCCTCTAACAGGGGCCTTTTCTACAGCTGTGCAGTACTTCCAAAACAGATTTCTCCAGCTGCCAGGAAATGTGTTCCTGTGTGTGCTCCTAAGCAAAGGCTGCAACTCCTGACAGGAGCCTGTTCCTGTCTGAGATCTCCATGGGCTGTAGCTTCCATCAGGACATCTCTAGTGCTCCAGAGTGGAGCTTTTCCATGGGCTGCAGGTGGGTCTCTGCTCCACTGTGATTATCCAGGGGCTGAAGGGGGCAATTTGTCTCACCATGGTCTTCATCACCTGGAAGTGCTCAGGCTGTGTAGGAGGGCTGTTCCTGCCCAATCAGTTGGCTGAGTCTGAGGGAGAACCAGGAGTGATGACAGTCAGTCACTCCACTCTGGGCTGCAGGGGTCAGGTTGGTCCCTACCTTGGGATTAGCTTTCAGGGAGCACCAATGTCTGAAGGAGCTAGGCACTGGGAGGCCTGGGGGCCACATGGTGTGAACCATAGTGGTGGTCTTGCTGTGGTCCCTTCTGGCTATTGGCTGCTAAAAGCTCCTTGGCATCTCCTAGGAATGAATGTGGTGGCTCTCTTTCTTCCGTTTAGCCCCAACAGCATAGTGAAATTCTCCTGGAGGGCAGAGGCTCAGGGACTGGGTGTCCTTGGCAGATGGCTCAGGGATTGATGGTGCAAGTGCCTTTGACTGGAAGCCTTGGATAGTTCAGAGAGCTGCAGTATCCTTGGTATAAGTGAGACTTGTCCTGTACCTGGAGTGCTGGGATGGAGGATACAGGCCATTGAGGAGAGGGCAGGGCAAGGTGGAGCTGTTGTGCTAAATAGAAGGGAGAGGTTTGATGGTACAGCCCTTACAGTTGGAGCCCTGGGTGAGGATGAAGGGATAAAAAAAAAAGCAGATGTGGTGGGTGTCTTCTGTCTGTTGCCCAGCCAGGATGCCAATGCTGAGAAGTAAATTTGACAGGCCATTAGGAGAAATCTCCGGATCAGCAGCCTTTGTCCTTATGGCAGGTTTCAGCTTTACAGATACCAGCTGGAAATGCAGTCCTTCTGTGGTGAGCAGATCTGTAAAAGTCCTGAAGTTTGTGGGAGATAACTTTGTATTATAAGTACTCAGAGAGACAACTAGGAAAGAAACCGTAGACTTGCTGATTGGGAATGGATAATGTGTGGTGGGAGATGGCATGGTCTTGGCCACAGTAATCAGGAAATGGTTCACCTTAAAAATTTCAGTGCAATGAGAAAAAAACTGCAGGTTACTTCTTTGAGAGAGCATGTCACCGAGAAACACAAAGAAATCACACGCAGACGAGATTTCTGCAGAGGTTCCTCCGATCCAGCTTCCAGCTGAAAGGGCGGAGAGAAGAGACCCCTTTGTTTATTCTTTTACTTTTTATACATTTTTGGGTCTAGCAGAAGATTGGCTTTTTGGGGTTTCCACCCCTCAGCCTGGGTGGCCAGACCAATTGTCAGTTACAATTGTTTTCAGGTTAGAAATATGCAAACAAAGGACAAAGAATGAAAAACAAAGGATTTGTTTATATTACTTCTGTGGGAAAGGTAGAAAAACTGCTCTAATATTCTACAGTAACTAAAGATCTGACTCCATTTATGAAAATCAAAAGGCTAATAAAGAAACTCAGAAAAACCAGGGTAACAAGAGCAAACATTGCACCACTCAGGAGTCCCCTGGGAATCTGCACTTGAGGGCTCAGGAGCTGCATTCTGCATGAGATCTGCAAACATGGGAAAACAGCAAGCTGTCAGAAAACATTCTCAATACTTCAGAGACATTTACAGTGTGGGAAACCTCATTTGGTTGTTTTTCATGATACTCATTACTAGGAATTTGTCATTAAAACATGAAGGGTGTCTAGGGCAGTGAGTAGAACTGAGGAAAACGTGCTACAGGCAGACATTGATTTCCAGTGCTGCTTTGTGTAAACCAGCTCATCACTCCTGCTGCACCTACTGCCAAGTGTGAGTAAGCTACATGGTTTGGTGCTCAGCTGCTACTAAGAATTCTACTTGGTGTAGAGAAAGCATTGTGGTTTAACCCCAGCTGGCAGCTAACTACCATGCAGCTGCTGACTCACAGCACCCTACCACAGTGGGATGGGGAGGAGAACTGGGGGGAAGGAGAAATGTGAAACTTGTTCATTAACAGTTTAATAATGGAACTTGAGTAAAATATAATAGTACTAATAGTAATAAAAAGGAGAAATAGAGAGAATCAAACAAATCAGTACAATTGCTGATCGCCTGCTGGCCAATGCCAAACCCTGATAGGCCCTCTTCTGGGTAACTCTCCCAGTTTATATACTGGGTTTGACAAGTCTATTTTGTGGAATATCCCTTTGACCATTTCAGGTCTCCTGTTCAGGCCATGCTCCTCTCCACTTTTTTGTGCACTTCCTCGCTGGCAGAGCATTAGCCACTGAACAGTCCTTGACTCAGAGTAAGCACTCTTAGCAACAACCAAACCATCAGTATGTTATCAGCATCTTTCTCATACTGAATCTGAAACAGTGCTGTACCTGCTCCTAAAAATAATTAACTCAAATTCCAGCCAAAACAGGACAAGGACTGAGCTGCATTAAACAGCTCAGAGTAGGAAATTAGATTTATCAAACCTCTTCCAGTGTTCCCCTGGCATAATTTTGTAAGCTTAGACAAGACTTCAGTCAGCAGTGGTGTTGGATTTAGCAACCCTACATAACCTTATCCAGGGCTATCTGACTTTACCTGGATATTCTGCCTGTTTTCCAGGTGCCTTTTGAGAAAGTGTCTACCAGACCTGCAGTGTAAAAGCCTTGGACTCTCTTGATGTGTTTCTTAAAGTTTAAGGTTAAGCTTTTATTCCCAGAGACAGGCTCATGGGAAAAACACAATGTTCTCAGGAGGTTAAACAAACTTTTATAAACAGGCTTTAGAAAATAAGGGTACCTGGCAATTTTTAAAACATTCAGTTGACATAAAGCATTTCACAAGGCATTGATTTAGCAAACTCTAACCCATACAATGTGATCGGGACACGCAAAGCAACCACACGGAGACGAGAGATTTTGCAGGGCAGAGTTGTTCCTCTGAGAGAGCCCAAGGCTGAGCCAAGGCCGAGAGCCCCTCTGCCTGTTTATTTCTTACTTTTTATACATTTGTGGGTCTGGCTGTGGATTGGCTTCTGGAGTTTTCACCTCCCAGCCGAATGGCCAGACCAACTGTCAGTTACAATTGTTTTCAGGTTAGAAATGTGCAAACAAAGGACAGACAATGAAAAACAAAGGATTTGTTTATGTTACATGTGTGAGAAAAGGCAGAAACTGCTCCTAATATTGTACAGTAGCTAAAAGGTCTGACTCCATCTTATGAACAATCAAAAGGCTTTAAGAAACTCAGAAAAACCAGGGTGACACATACAACTTTAAGTCACCCAGATTTCAAGAAGAGGAAGATAGAAAGGGAGAGGGTGTGCCATTGTGCAACTGCTTTTATCTGCTTTGGCCTGCTGGGACTCTCCCCTCCACATGGAACTTCTGATGTGCCAGTGGCTAATAACCACTCTGGAGCTGGACTAGTGGCTCCAGGGAGGTGGGATATGGAGAAGTGCATCATCCCACTTTTTGCAGAGCTTGCCTTGCCATCCTGCCACACACACACTCTTTGTTGTTTTGCACAAGAAATTATTTTCTCCAGTCTCTCACACTGAGGAACTTGAAATCTCAGGAGAGACATGACAGCAGATAAACGCACTAGAGTTATCTTGCTCTATGTGCATGCAGAGCCTGCTCATGTAGGTCTGGGATCTTGTTTGCAATTTATTCTGTCAGAAATAGATCATAACCCAGGTGTTCTGCATGGGGCTCCTCCTTTATTACCCACCTGCTGCACTTCAATGAGTTTCTAAGGTTCATCACAGTGAAGTGAAGTGAAACCACAGGGATGAAGCATGTTTCTGTCTCCAAACTGGACCAGAATCCAAACTGTGGCTGCAAAAAATGCTGCTGCTGCTGTCATGCATATCTATTGAACATTTATTGGTAGATTAATCATCAGCAGTGTTACAGATGCTCAGTGCCTCAGTTTTGAGAAGTTTCAAGCGTCAAGTTCCCAGCAGACTGGAACTGTCTGCCATTCAATAGGTTTCATGGCCTTTGCCATGGAGTGACGGAACACCTAGAAACATCCCAGGCCTAGCTAGGCAACCTGCTTGTCTAGGTATGTTGTCAGTGGTCTCCAAAAGGGAACTAAATTAACTGAAGCAAGCCCTTTATATTAGCAAGGGCTGGTGGAAAGTAGAGGAAAAGTCCCCTCTTGGAATGCTTTGGAGTGCTGAGTCTTGAAGAACTTTTTGTCCAAGGTGAGGAGTGACCAGCTGCATATCTAAGTCAGTCTTTAGTCCTGATGAATAATGTGTGAATCAGTGTGTGTGGCAATAATACCATTTATCCTTTGAAAACCTGTAGCTGTTAGAGATCAGACATCCATCCAGGGTGTTATGCACAGAACTTGTCACAACTAAATGACAAGCTGCTGTCCAAGGCATTGAGATGAACATCAAGTGTATAGGGGGAAAGACATGCAGAGCATAAGTTTTTTATTTTAAGATAATTCACCTGGTGAGTGGAACTGGGATGGTAAATTTAATCCCTAGCCAATGAGCCAGGTCACACAGCTCCTCCAAAACAGAGAGGTTTGTGCCTTGAAGTCATAGCAGTTTCTTGTCCATTAGCTGAAGAGTCAAAAATGAATACGCATACATGTATGTCCATGCATGCTTTATGTTTATGGGGAGAGAGGGAGGGAGAGAGTAGGGGGGAGAGCATGAGTATGCTGACAGATGCCTCTCCTCTCCTGGGAGAGGAGCAAAGCAGAAGTAAATACTGTGCTCTCCTGCATGCACTCCTGTTTTATTTGGACCCATGAAAGAAGGAAAAAAAAACCCAAAACAACAAACCACTGGATGGACTGGTATCTTGTAAGATTTATGAACTACTAAATTTAGAAAAGTCATTTTACTCTTGCTGATGTATTGCAGGCTCTTGTGCAAGAGTCAATTAAAAAAAAAAAAAAAAAAAAAGAAGTTACTTTCTCTGTGAGAGCATGTACAAGTAGCATAAAATGGGTTCAATTAATCTTTTCAACCACTGAATTTACTCTGGATAAACAATCCATGTATCAAATTATATGTCCTAGAAAGGTAATCAGCCTTATAAAATGCCTCACAATTCTGCTTTTCTCATTATTGTATTGCAGATAGTTTTCTGAATGGAAAAACAGTTCAAGCAAAATGTTAAATAGCATTCATTTGTCATTTTCCTGCACAGACCAGGCAGCATCCTGCTGGATCTCAAAATATGTAGTCATTATGAAGCTTCTATTGAACTGTTCATATTTTTTTTTCTCTTTTTTATCAGGTAGTTTTCCTTTGTGATGGGTAATTTCCAGACCTCCTGCTTCAATTGGTACAGTTGAAAACTCTGCAGGAACCACAGAGATGATTAAATACAGAGGATCATCACAACCTAGTGATTGAACTGTGTTCAGGTGACTTCTACAGGCAACCTCTACTGTAGCTACCTGTAGCTATAGATGTTTCTTCATAGCAACCACCTGTGCTCCAGGCTACATCACCAAGATCTTTACAGAAGAAACCTGTAATTTTAGGCTGAGACATTTATGAGTGGAAAGAGATTTTATCAATCCCTTTATATTATTTTTTTTCAAAAAGGAAAAAGGAAATCTCTACATTTTTCATGGCAAATTGATGCAGAAATAACTCAGTAGGCCTCTGATTTCTGCTATGAAGTGGGTCATAGTAAACAATTGGATTAAATAGTCCCTTCCAGGTTAAAAAAAAAGGGAAAAAATAAAATGTGAAATAAAGAATTCAGCCACAAAATAGAACCTCATGTTGTTTAATGGCAAAGTCTTTTGCACAGGCATCTCAGTTTCAGAGAGTGAGAGATTCATTACACTCATTACACACTAGGTGCCATTGCTCAATTAATGCAAGAGTTTCAACATTCCAAAGTATGATTAAATACCACCAATTTATTTTATTTTAATTCCAAATTTTCTATTGCTTTATGTGAAGTTTGCTATTTACTGCCAAATTTAGACGGCTGGTTGACTAAACTGGGTTAGAGTGATTATCCTTGGGAACATTAATAATCCTTGATTTAACATGCCAAAATTGTCAGAAGTTAATTGCACTGTTGCTTTTTGCACAGGCTTATTGATTGCTAGAGAGCAGTGATGTAAGACAGTGCTGGTGTACAGTCAGAAAACAGCCTTGTGCTGGAAACAGCCAGCACCACAATTAAGATTGCCAAAGAAAAAATGGATGTCACAGAATACCCCTACCATGTCTCACAGGCCAAAGAGGTGAATAATGATCTCACCTCCTACACAGCACTGAGCAGACATGTTGAAAGTGTATGTAGCATATTACCTGCGTTGTAACCATGGCTGTCAGAGAGATAGTCTCTTAAAAAATGCCTTGTTGTCACCAATCGTGATTATCGCCAGTTCCTTCAACAATATCAATGTCATTTATGCTGTAAATAAACAGGGCAGGAGATAGATTAACTCTTTAAATGCCTTTATTGAAAAAGGGGAAGGCCCCAGGGGTCGTCTTCACGTCTGGACACCGCTGAAGAGAAGATGCAAGTCGAATCTGCTGCTCACGCTGCAGAGTCAGGATTCCTCCCTCACGGGGGTTCCCAGGAACACTCTTGGCTCGTTTTGGTCCAGGGTAGTCTCATTCTCTGGGTGCTTTCTAAGTTGTGGTGAGAAATCAGGAAGCTATCCGCCAATACCTGAGGGCTCCTGAGTGCTTTGCCGATTGAGTGCTGTCTTCCATATATCTGTGTCCTGTATGAGTTCGTTTTAATTAGGGATTTTTGATGTTAACCATACTTCCGGCTGTAACAAGGCCTCAAGGGAGTTTCGGCATTTTCCATAAGGGTGGAGGCAGCAGCTTGACGGGCAGGTGTGATGTCAGCAGGAAGGGGAAAGAGGAGCAGGCAGAGAGCAGGCGGGGGAGTGGCGGAGGCTTAACCCGAGGGAAGGTAAGGGATTTTAGGGTTTTTGGGGAAGAAAACATGTAACATACAACTCAGAAGGTGAAGAACTGGGGTTTCGGGTACAAATGGGGTACAAACCATTTAGGACATTAACACCTTTAACATTTTTAACACAACTAATAGGGCACAACCATGGGTCCCCGCAGCATTCAATACGTAACCAGGAGTCTTCGAATTTCATTCACCTCAATTTAGAAAATGAAGGTTAGCCTTTGCCCATGCAGAACTATTCTGTTATACCACATCAGTTGTTCTGAGTCCTGCCCATGCAGAACTATTCTGTTATACCAAATCAGTTGTTCTGAGTCCTGCCATCTCCTTACCCTGTGTCATCAAGCTGCTGGATTTCTAGACTCAACATAATGTCTTCTGGAGTAATCTTGAGTCAAGTGTGAATAAACTGGAGAGTAGTGAAGTAGTGTTGAATCTATTTTGTGCAGGTAGCAGAGTGTGCAAGCTGCAGGTTGAGCTCCCAGGGCCGGAGCCCAAGCTCAATGACCCTTTCATAACAGAGGGCCTGGGGACCCGTGGCACAGCCAGGGAGATACCAATGGAGCAAAAAACTCCATACTCTCCCATGTATCCCATTTTGCTGAAAAAGGGGAATCAGGAAGACACTTTTGATAGATTTCTCAGACAAAAATAAAGTGCAAATGTGAAAACTGTTCATTGATAAAGAAAGATAAATGATCCTTACGTTTTTGTTACTGCTGAGCAGTGCTTGCACAAAGCCAAGGCCTTTGCTGTTCCTCACCTACCCCACCAGTGAGGAGGCTGAGGGAAGGAGGCTGCACAAGGAATTGTGAGGGGATGCAGCTGACCCCAAATGACCTAAGGGGTATCCCAATCCCATACTTTGTGGTGCCATGCTTAGCATATAAATCTGGAGAAAGAAGTGTGATATATGTTCTAAAGTTAATTTGTGTTATTAAAATGTAAAATGTAATGCCAGCCGTATAAATATAAGTTTTGTATAAACTAGCATGTTTAAGTTAATTTTTGTTCAAACTAGCATATTGTGAAGTAAGGTGGCTTAACAAAATAAAGGAATTTCTCCAGCCTGAAAAGGCATGGGAGGGACACGAGGAAAACATGATTGGAATTACCAGAAAGGGGAACAAGAAACTGCTGCTGCCAGGAATCCTTGAAAGGAAACAAAAGGCAATGGAAAACAGGGATAAGAGCCCGGAGAGCAAGATGATTACTTCAGATAAATATCTAAACTCGTCTCTGCTAGAAATTAACATCTCCACGCCACACCTGGGCCCGACCATTAGCAGTATTGTCCTACTCCGCCGATCTATTCAGACTCCCGAAACCGGGACCTGCATGATTAATGAAGATGCCTCGGAGGGAGGACCATCAAAATCCTGAGCTTCCCTCCACGATCTAGTGTATAAAAAGAGACTGCTGCAGACCGAAAATGTGAACTTGGGGGATAACAGACTGACAGAGTTTGTTATCACAGCGGCGACCTCGGGCTCGACGCTGTCCTTTTAATTGTGGCTGTCCGAGACTGTCATTTTGTCTCACAATAAAATTCTAAATTTTTTGATTAATCAAATTTCGTCGATTTTATTTATAACAGAAGGAAGGGGAGGAAGTTCAGAGTCACAGCATTTGTCTTCCCAAGCCATCCTTCTCATCCATGATAGGGCTCTGCTCTCCTGGAGATGGATGAACACCTGCGCGCCTACGGGAAGCAATGAAGGAATTCCTTGATTTCCTTTGCTTCTGTGGGCGACTTTTACTTTCCCTATTAAACTGTCTTTATCTCAACCCATGTGTCCCATCCTGCTGTAAAAAGGGGAGTTGGAGAGGATTCTTATTGATAGATTTCTCGGAGGAAAACAAAGCACAAACACAGCAATATTACATCTGCTTCTTGATAAAGAAGGGCAAGTGTTCCTAGCGAAGCGGGGTAGAAAAGAGAGCAGAGAGGGCAACGGAGAGACGGAGGGAGAAAGAGAAGACAAGCACAGATGGTGTCCGCTGTACGCTCGGTTATCGCCAGCTCGGCAGCTGGAGCTGGGCGGCTGGAGCAGCGGTGAGGCTGCGCAGCGCTCAGGAGCGGCCGGGCGCGGTTTCCGAGCGGCGGCAGCAGCGTGTCTCCGGTGTCGGCGGCTGCGGGCCGGGTGCAGGGCTGGGTGCAGGCAGCGCCCGCTCCGCCCCGGCAAACACCGCAGCACTGGGATGTGCCCCGAGCTGCCTCGGGGAAGCGGCGGAGCACGGCGGGACAGGCGCGGACGGGGAAGCGGGAGCGCAGGGAGAGAAAGGCGAGCCGAGGCGAAGGAGGGCCAAGCTGACCTTCCGGGCGAGCTCCCGATCCCTGCAGGAAACCCAAAGCAAAATGGCATTGGGGGTGTCGCGGATAATTGCTGTTCTGTGTTAAGGCTCCTGTCACAGCCCGATTTCCCAGGCGTTTTTTTTCCTGGGCGTCCGGGCTTTTGCCCCACCAGCAAGGGGGGGGGTCACTCGCAGCCCGATCGTGGAAGCTTTCTCTGCCCTGATCGGCTGCCAGGCAAAGCCTCCCCGGGACGGGGCTCCCAACACGTGCACGCTCCCTCTAAGGATACTTAGGTATAACACATGCTGAGGCATAAATAAAAATCAAATTGCTCCCTCTCACTGTGCTTAGTGAGATAAAAGTGTGGGGATAAAAGCCATGGGGTTCCTTTGTTTTGGGTCCCTCTTTGGAGACACCAGCTTGAGCTGCTGGTTGGTTTTTTAGTTACTGCACCAGGAGGATCTGGACATCTGAGACTCTGCTATTGCAAACCTGAGGTCAACACAGGAAACCTGGTATGACTGTGTGAATGTGGCAGAAGGGCAATCTGGGAATATCTTGGTCCCAGCTCAGGTGGTGCAAGAGTGACTGTTAGAGTGGCTCCTGGATGGTCAGACTGGGAAGTTTCCAAACAGTAGGAAGGAGCGCTTCTTTCCTTATGCACAGCATGGGCCAACAAGGTGAACCACAAACTCGTAAACAAAGTGTTCTGGAGAGCCAGAGTTTTATTAGATTAAGTGGACTTAGGATGAATGATGGCCTCATTTTTAACTGACTGCCTTGGTCTATTTGTCCTATTAAGTTTGTCCTATGAATACCCTGCTGTTTAGTGTGATTCTAGATGGATACCAGTGTCTAAACTTTTAGCCGAGTGGAACTTATATACTTATCACAGACGGTCTGAGCTTCATTACAAGAATTAACTTGTTACAGTTTGGGGGTTTAATCCATCTCTCTGCATCCCAGAGCTTGGGATGAAGAATAAAAAACAGCAAAGCCCCACTTCTTACCAGGATATCATAGGTTCTTCTGCAAGTTCCATATAGGCAGAGTGCTTAAATGGTGGTCTTAAAAGCATAAAATGACAATTCATAGTCTAAGATCTGATGGTTCCCAAAAGTGGTTAGCTAACTTCCATGAGAGAAGTTTATGGTATCCTGGGCATCTGCAGCACAAAAACATCCCAAGACAGAGTTATGAAATGAAAATAGCAAATAACTCTTGTTGGTACATCACCCTGCCTGGACTGTTTGCTTTTAATAGCATTTTGCAGTTATGCAGATGTTTTGATTATGGTTGCACTTAATCACATTATTCCTGAAAGGACAGTCAAGGGGTTGCATGGAACTTCTTCCTCCCCCCTTTTGAAACACCATAAAGAATCTCATAAATAATAAATTTTATCAATGTTTAGCAGCATCTCTAAAAAATGGCTAAGAGCTGTAGAACTGGCATTTTCCCCCTGCTTTTTCTTCTCCTTGTTAATACTTTTCTCCTTTTAGCACCTTTTCCATTTGTTCTGTACCCTGAACATCTCAGATATTTGATCAGATAGGGCAATCTGGGTAGAGTATGAATCTTGTGAAATTAATGTCAGGGCCCTGAGGGCATTGCATTCCAGCCTTCTCCTCAGTTCTTGTCTGCCTACACTGATGTCCAGCTCTGGCATGGGGCAGCCATTAGTCTTGGTTGTGGTGTTGGGGTGTCAGGGGCTGTGCTGGGGGCCTCCCCGTCACCTGGGAGCTGTACATCAGCTCAGCCCCATTAGTTTGTCCTTGTGCCCAGACTCCCAGATCCTCAGCCAAGCAACCAGCTTGCTAGTATTTGGTGGAGGTGGAAGCTGGTTCAGCTTCCAGTTACCTTGGCTTTGTGCTGCAGGCCTTGATTCTGGTTATGTGCTATTCCTCTTCCAGGTCCTGATATATTAAAATTGCCAGTACCACTTAGCAGTGGTCTAACAGAAGAATCTAGAAAATCGTCACAAGAGCAGCCTCGTTTCAGCCCTGACATGCTTTCAGGTTGACTAAAAAGGACAGGGAAGTAAATGTCTCCGCAATGGTGAACTTTCCTGCACAGTTCCTCTTCCCTGTTTTCCCATGTTCTTTCTTACTATAACTTAAGTTTGTCCATGCTGTGGCTCATTCACTTCTGAATGTATTTTTGCTCCATCTGCTCAGGCAGTTTGTTTTCCTTTTTTTTTTAAATATTGAAATACATGGATTTATCAGAAATACAACCTAAATACTCTGCAACTGTTAAATTCGCTTTGTGCATAAAAGGAGGGAGAGGGACATTTTGTATATGAGCAGATAGTAATAGGACAAGGGGAAATGGTTTTAACTGAAAGAGGGCTGTATATCTTAGATATTAGGAAGAAGTTCTTTACTCAGAGAGTGGTGAGGCACTGTAATAAGTTGCCCAAAGGAGCTGTGGATATGCTGTCCCTGAAAGTGGTTAATGTCAGGTTGGATGGGGCCCTGAACAACCTGATCTAGTGAATGCCATCTCTGCCTCTGTCAGGGTGATTGGAAGTAGATGATCTTCAAGGTCCTTTTCAACACAAGCCATTCTGCGAAACTGAAGATGGAAAGTGAAGTTAAGAATTATCAGTCAAAATTACCCACCTGCTTATATTTTCTTTTTCATAATAGAATTCAAAGTGATATCTCTCAAGATTAAACTTTGCTAATATCTGTAGGTATTTGCTTTGCACAAGTGGGTTTTTTTTGGGTTTTTTTTTTTTTTTTTGTTTTGTTTTTTTGTAGGGAACTAAAAAAATTTAATTTCCAGTCTTTTTTCTAAAGACAGCTTTATTTATAATCCAAATTCCATCCCTGATTAATAGAGTTTCTCAAGAAGTATGCTATCTTCATACATCTGTACACACTGGAAATACTGTAGAGCTGAAGAAATTATCTTTTTTTCAGGAGAAGAGAGACAAATCAGGATAGAGTAAGTAATTTTTCAGCCATCTGTTTTCTCAAAACACTACCAACATTCATGCCTTGAGCTGAACCCCACAGCATCATACTTTATAGAGACTGAAAATAAGAAAGCATGGACAAAATTGGTAGTGGCATTTGCCCAATGTAATAGGTTGTGTTTGTGTCTGATTCTGACTCCATACATTTCTATGTGTATAAACAATATTTAGGTGTCCTCTGAAGACCTGCTGAAGTGGATACTCCTTTGGCAACCTTGCAGCTTTTATGTCTCCAGGGTAAGTCTTGTGAAAAATGTAGCATGTTGAACAGAATCAGAAAAGTTCATAATGGTAACGGGGTATTTGAGCAGCAATATGACTTTTGAGCTGAATCTCCTAATTTTTTTTGTGAACTAGCTGCTTCTGTGAATTTTCACTGAATGTCATTTAAGTGAGCATTTGCATGTACAAAATTACATCAGACATAGTGAAATAGACTTAAAGACTTTTTGATGAAGTCTGTCAGATTTACTAGTGTATTATTTTATTTCTACAGACTTTTTGAACTATCGTATAGAACAGCATTTTTATTGATACAGAGTTTGTGAGTGGCTCAATAAAAAGAGGGAAATAAAAATGAAAAGTATTCCTTAGGTCTTCTGGGTATTTCTTTTGAAGTCAAAGACAGAGTTTTTCAAAGACCTGAGTTAGAGTGGAGGCAATTCTAGATAAGCCACTCCTTCTGAATTAAAACATCTTATGGGAATATTAGAAATATCTATTTCATTCTAGCACATTTTAGAGATCTCAAAAATCCTTTATTTTTCTAAGTTTCCTCTTCTGGACTCTTGACTCCAGACTCCTTGTCATGTTAGTGAGAAAAACTCAAGAGTTTTATGACAGCTATTGATGTGACCTAAGAAGGACTTTGTGCAAGGTGGAAAGACTGAGGGTGCTGTCATCCTTTCTGGGAAATGAATATAAGACCAGCGGTACCCTGTGCACCATTAGAAGTGCCAACACTTGTGTTCAGCCACAGAAGAACACCCAACAGCTTTTGGTGTTCTCTATGGAATCTGGAAAGTACGTTAGTCAGACAATTATTTTCCCTTTCTTTCTCTTTCTCTTTCTCTTTCTCTTTCTCTTTCTCTTTCTCTTTCTCTTTCTCTTTCTCTGCCTGGGCTGCACTTTTGCCTGGCTTTGGGGTCCAGGAAAAAAAAAAAAATACCATGCAGAGAAACTCTAAATCCTTCGGTTGCATCTTTTAATAGTCATTAATAAGTCATTTCATGACTTCTTGCTGTTGTATTTATTTTAAGTTTAAGCTTACAATAGGATACTTGAAAGTCCATTGTCTTGAATTGAGGAATTTCACAGCATTTTTGGAAGTAATTTGCTTCTCGTGAAGTATCTTGTGTGATGTTTGGACAGCACAAGATAAAAATGTCTCCTCTATCCTCACACTTCCTTCTAGTGGATGAAAACAGATATAATAGGTTGACTATCTTTACATGCAGCTTTTATTTCTGTCTCCTTTTCTTAAGTCTTCTCATCTTTCCTGGTTCCACTACAGCCTCTGCATGACTGCTTGGTCCATTTTCATCTGGTTGCCATCTGATTAAATGATTGCCATGGGTGTTTACTGCACAATAGCATTTTCAGAGGTATTGTGTGCTTTCGATTTATAAGAGTGGCTTTGAACTGTACTAATCTTTAACCTGTTTGGCTACTTTTTTTTGCAGGAAAACAAACAGCAGATCAGAGAGTTTTACCTCCAGAACTGTTTTGGTCTCCTTGCTTCAGCTTCTTATTATTGGTGCAGTCAAATACCTGGATAGTGAATTCTAGAAAATTGGTTGTCTGGGATATTGCTGATGTCTTTCAAATACACTCTGTATGCTTTTGACTGTACTGGTGTGCACATTTCCAGACCTTTTTAGAAGTATTTGAGTTTTGGCTGAGGTCTTCATGGTCATGAGCTAATGTCTGTAGGATTTGGCCTTTGATGGTGCTGAAGTCATGAGCAGACCCAGCCAGAGGCTGGCTGTCAATTTTGTTTCCAAAAAACTTCTCACTAGCAATACTGGTTTCCCCACAAGAAGTTTCCAAGTTTGTGGTTTCCATGCATTTGAGCAGAATAGTGATTTTTTGCAGGGCCTATGTGTGTCAGACTACTTCAGCTGTGCAGTGATACCTGAAGTACCTCTTCTTTTGCCAAAGGGATATGTATCTAATATTGGGTTTTTTCCCCAGCCTATACAAGTGTCCACTGGAAGTGTTTGGACTGTGCTCTCAAGCACATGCTGTGGCCCTTGGGGTGTCCTGTGCAGGGCCAGACTTGATGATCTTGGTGTGTCCCTTCCAACTCAGGATATTTTATGATTCTATGGCTCCAAACCCATACCTCACAGCACAGGAAATGAGAATAGTGATCTGATTTTTTGTCCAAGCTTTGACAGACTGCCTTCAGGAGGAGAGACTGGGAAGCTGGTTTTAACAGTCACTCAGTTTCATCATCTTCAGCCCAGCCCCAACTTAAAGCTACCCATCAGCCTGTACTGAATCAGGAAGAAATCTGCATCCCAAATTTCCTGCATGCAAGCAAGTTCATTTGTCCTCTAAGGCCTTGTGTGGATTATCAAGCTATGGCTTTGCCTCTTCCCCTAAGACTGCAACACTACTTACATTGCAGCTTTAAGGAAATCTTAATTATTTTGAAAATAGTCTTTCTAGTTTTGATAGTTCTTAAAAATGTAGCCAAGCAAGAGTATCATCAGTTAAAAAAAGAAGTCAGTCAGCCAGCCTTTGCTGCTCAGCTTTTGCTACCAATCTGTTACGCCTGTCACAACAAGTTGACAGATTGTCACAATAAATGGCACAAGTTTAGGATGTTGTTTTGTTTAGCCTTTATATGAAGTACTTTGAAACACATTTTAGTAGAGGAGTATAATTAAAGTATAGCAAATGAATTCTGAAAGAGGGGAATAAGTTACACAGTAGTTTAAAATTGTTAGAATAGTATTTTCTATTATTTTTTGTTTACCTGGGGGGACTGCAGGTTACCACAAGTGGTTGTGGAATCTGAGGAAATAAATATCGATAAGGAACTTATTGCCTGAAAGCAAACTGGGAATGTAAATATTTCATTTACTTACTCAAATTACTTAATTGATAATTACTACTCCTAAACAAGTTCAGATAATGCAGCCTGCCAAATATTCTTCCCATAATTTAAGAGGAAGAAAACCTGGTGTCTGTTCCAAGAAATGAAAATGCCCAGCTGTTGGTATACTTTTCATTAGGTATTCCTGATTTTCCACAGAGATCTGATATTTTTCATTTTCTTCTTTTTTTACATCCTGGAGTAGTCTCTTGGTGGAGATATAATTGTGGTTTCAGTTCTCACTCCTCTTACAGTCGCTGATGCGTCAATGGCCCTTTAAAAGTTCTGTTATTATCTATCCAACCATAGGTGTCAACTGACTCTACTGCCTTCCCTTGTGAATTTTGACTCATTTGGCATTGTTAAAACCAAACCTTTTGAAACCATTCTGTTCTAAAACCACCTTCGTATCTGTCCCAAACAAGTGTGTTTGAGATCGCTCAAAAAATCACCAGCAAGGTTTCATGGGTTGGCACAGTTTAGTTTTCAGTTAGGGAGGAAAGTAGAGTGATGTCCTGTCAGGACCTTAGAATTGTTTTAGAAAGGACAGGGACCTATCGGAGACTAGGCTGGGATATTGGCAGCTGCTTTGACCACTGTGAATGTTGAATGCGATTTTGGGAAGTACCCATATAAACCCTGATTTTGTTCAAGTCAGGCCCTTTATCTCCTGGCCAGCTGAACAGGTAACATCAAGTTGGGCCTGCTGCTCCCCCATGCCCCCCTTCTCGGGGGGGAGCTGGCTTGAGGCCTGGCCGGGCTCCATCAGCTCCTGGCAGGGGAGGAGAGGTTGCAGCTTAATATTAACTACTTTAAAAACCTTCCCGGAGCCACAAAGCCCTGGAGCAGGGAAGGTTCTCCACCGGCCCCCTGATAACAGCTATGGGCCCGGTTGGCCCAAGGCCGCCCTGATTGTCACCAAGGGCTGGGCAGAGCTCTCCTCCCCTCTCCTCCTCCGGTGATTCCAGACTGAGAGGAAAAGAGTGGGAAGGAGGAAACTGGACCGGTCTGAGATGCATCAGGGGGAAAGACTGCTGCCTGGAGCAGAAATCACATGGCCACTGCAGGCCTGGGCACATTTAACCCTTTCCCAGCAACATGAAGCTTCTATGGCCTAACTCTTCCTTGAGAGAGAGAAGAAAGAGCCAGAGTGGACATAGAAAAGACACAGCATGAAGTCAGTGAAGCAAGAGTGAAAGAAATGATAAAGATTATTAGAAAGAGGAATTGAGGATGTGGACATTTTTAACTGGACTTCTCTACTGTAAACTGTGGAGAAATGGAGTGGTTTTTGTAATATCTTAATGTTGTTTGGGGGAATGCTGGTTCGACTCAAAGTTGAAGATTGATATAATTGAAATTTAAGTGGGAATCTTAAAGCCCCTTGTTCCTGAGGTAAAAAGAGGTCTCAACCATTGAGACAAAGATGATTTTAGAGAGAAAGTGATTTAAAGTCCTTGGCTCTTGGGGTGAAAGGAGATCTCTATTTCTTTTGAGATAGAGACAATTTTAGAGATAGAAGAAGAGAATCTTTGTTTTGTACTAGAAGAAGCATTCTTAAACAGTACCCAGAGACACCGAGAGGCCCATAAGTAGCCAGGAGAAAGGCTGCTAATGGGTGGAACAGCACAATCTGCGACAAATACAGGCAGTTGCAGATTTGTGGAGAGTGTCTCCACAGTACTCTAGAGATACTCCTCTCCCAGAGTGATGAAGGATTATGTTTAAACGGTGAAACTGACTGAAAATCACAAATTGTGTCTCTCTGTGTTGTTTCTAAGAAAATTAAAAGTTTGTAAGGGGAAGGAAAAGTGTTTTGAAGTTTCATTTTGTTGTTTTTGTTATTTTTCAACTTTTCCATTCTTTTAGTGTGTGTTAACAAAACTATTTGTTTATTTTTAACCTTGAGCCTGCCTTGCTTTTCCTGATCCTCTCCCACAAAAAGAGAGTAAACACTAAGACCACTACACTAAATTTACAAACAGAATTTGGCGAACGTGAAACACTACGTTAATTGGTGTTTCCACCCGGTTTTAACTAAAACCACTACACAAGGGTATGAGCAAAAGTCAGATTTAATATTAAACTACAAAGCACAGCAGATTTGTTGGCAAGATTCAGGATTCACTCTACTTAAAAAGGGCAACTGAGGCACAACCAGAGGGAAATAAGCAACAACAAAACCAAACAAAATCCAGGCAATTAAAGCAGAAATTAATTGTAACTACCTAGTTGTACGTGTGTATCTGTGTGTAAAGATAGTGTAAAAAAAGAATGAAAAAGAATGTGGCCTAAAGCTTAACAACACTTAAGCTAACTTAAGTGGTTTAATTTAACTTATACCTTAATTTATAGCTTAACCTTAACAGTCCAATACAGAAATAACACTTAACAGCATTTATCCTAAATCATAACTATACCTTAACCTAACTTCCAGATTTGCTGTAGGAAATGCACAAAGGGTATGCATGCAGACATGGTCAGTGCACGATAAGGTACCTGTGGAAAAATTCCCCTCAGAGGTCAGTGATTATACTCACTTCAGATTCTTTTGCATCTCCCAATGGGTCCCATTCTAGACCACTGTTCATAGGGTTGCAAGACAGTGGGCTTCCCTTATAACAACGTTTCATCCTGGCCAGAGTTTGCACCGACACTTTCTTTGAAAGTGTGAGAATAGGAATGTTATGCCATTCAAGACAGAGAAATATTTTCCAGGGCTGGTCATGGGAAAAACAGAAGCTTGTTAGGAGTTCTTGAGAGTGGAGAGTGTTTTTTGATAAGCTCAGAAAGACCTGAGCCCATGTGGCATTTTCAAGGACAAGGCCTAACAAGCATTTTCTCAGATCACACTGCAGCCTGGAAAGCAGTTAAGAGGGAATGCACCACCACAGTATCTCAAGCCATCACTATCAGCAGGATGGGCCATTTGTCATTTAAACCTGTGACCTTGTTCAGCCTTGATCCCTTCTCATCTTGAATCACAGCTATCTCTTGTTCTAGTGAAATGCTTTCAGAGGAACTATTCTTTATCTTGCTGTACACAGAGGACTTCCCATCCACTCACTTGTGTTTCTCTGTCTTGGCTTTCTGCACATGCACATTTTTCTTTCTCACAGGAGGTGAATGCCCGCTGATTTCTGAACGTCCTCCTGACTGTGTTATTGGTGTTTTTGCTAAGCTTATTAGTTCCCATTTCATTACTTTTGACTTCTTCAGGACTGTGTCATATCTTCTTCCCACTGTACTTCTCCTCACCCCCTGCCCTCTCTGGTACTCTACTAGCATGCTATGGTGCCAGTTTCAGCATCCCTCTTTCTCTCTCTCCTTTTGTTCTTACTCAGTTTTCCATGTTGGTACACAAGCCCCTGGAGTAAGAGATCTTTCAATGCATTTCACTGAAAATTTGAATTTTCAAAGATGTACTGGGCAAGATTTTCAGCTCAGAGGGTGGCTAAAATACAGATTATCAGACTATCACTAGATTCCGATAGGGCAAAAAGCTCACCATTCTCCAAATGCTCACCTCGGCAGGCTGGACAAAAAAAAAGACCAGCCAGTATCCTGCAACTGGTATAAATGGAGAAGTGTTCCTGGACTGCATGGTCACCTAACTCCTGTCCTGAAATGCATGCCTTTCACATGCACCAGCCAGACTGCAATGCAATGTGAGGGTGGATAGGTTTTACCTTTAGGACTTGGCATATTGAAGAAATACCCAGAAATTATAAAATAACAGTATTTCATATTAGAAGTGTGCTGTTGTTTATACTAGATTTCTGGACGATTACATTTCAGAACATTGCCAAAGCAAGCAAAATTTACTGTGTTTTTCAAAATTAAAGAAGAAAGATCATTAATTATTTTTTGTGTAAGGAAGGGACAGGAACTGGGTATACCATATAATGTAGTTATCTTTCAAAATCTATGCAATTTAAAAAAAAATAAGTGAATCAATATTATCATTGTTCATTTATGCATTCACAGAGACAAATTTTCTAACCAAATAATCATATCACAAAGATAGATTTAGAATTCCCTTGGGGTTTTTTTTTTTGTGTTTTTGCAGAGAACAAACACAAGGAACTGGTCCATGCAACTGTATATACATAGCCCTGTTAAAAATGCCTGCTCATGCCACGGAGGTTACTGCTGTGGATGAGCCTTGCAGAGGCTGATCATTGGGTAAAATTTCTGAAAATTGAACCAGTTCAGCATGCATGGGTTAGTGTATGGATCACTCTGTTCAGCCCTGCTGTGAGATTCTTAGGACAAAGGTTTTCAGTGACCTTCCTTGTTTTGGTTAAACACTGGCCATCTCTCTGTATTGAGTCAAACAGTTACAGTAGGACCTCTCAGTCATTTTGTTCAAGACATTACTTTGCATGTTGTGGTGTTTACCAAGGATGGTGCTTGTTGCAGAGGTCTTGTCCTTCTCACAGGCAAGAGTCAAGGCCAGCAGAAAAGACATTAATATCCCCACCCTTTTGGTGATGTGGAATTGGAGGATGAAACTGAAGCATGAACTGAGCCATGATGGTTAGCCAAAGTTAGAGAGTACTGAGACGCATCACTCTGGTTCCTTGGTCAGAATCTGAAACAGAAGAGCTTTCCTCATGGCTTGACTCAGTGAGAATCTGCTTGGAAATAACGGGTTGCAGAAACACTGAGAAACACCGAGTTTAGTAAAATTAATGCACATGGTAAAATTATTTCCACTAGCAATAATGCAGTCAGTTTCATAGAACAGCAAGAGTAAAATACAGTTCATGGATAAAGGAATCCTAGGCAACAGGTGAAGAATGAAGTCTATTAATTTAAATACCCATGTGACTTACACTAAGTTCCTAGGAAATAATGAACTACAGACAATGGCATCTTCAGTGGTGTTTGGGTTCTAGAGAAATTGTTAAAGTATTTGTGATATATGTTCTAAAGTTAATTTGTGTTATCAAAATATAAAGGGTAATGCCAACTGTATAAATATAAGTTTTGTATAACTTAGCCTGTTATAAATTAAAGTTTTGTTCAAACTAGCATAGGATAAAGTAAAGTGGCTTAACAAAAGAAAAGAATTTCTCCAGCCTGAAAAGGCACGGGAGGGACACAAGGAAAATATGATTGGAATTACCAGAAAGGGGACCAAGAAACTGCCACTGCCAGGAATCCCTGAAAAGACACAAAAGGCAATGGAAAACAGAGATAGAAGTCCGGAGACCAAGGCGATTACTTCAGATGAATATCTCTACTCGTCTCCATTGAAAATTAACATCTCCACACCACACCTGGGCCCGACCATTAGCAGTATTGTCCTACTCCTCCGGTCTATTCAGACTCCTGATACCGGGACCTGCATGATTAATGAAGATGCCTTGGAGGGAAGACTGTCAACATCACGAGCCTCTCTCCGCGATCCAGTGTATAAAAAGAGACTGCTGCAAACCAAAAGTGTGAACTTGGGCGGGATAGCAGACTGACAGAGTTTGTTATCCGTGTTCACCCAGTGCCAAAATCCTGGGCTCGACGCTGTCCTTTTAATTGTGGCTGTCCGAGACTGTCATTTTGTCTCTCAATAAAATTCTAAATTTTTGATAAATCGAATTTGGTCGATTTTATTTATAACAATTTGTTTGAAAAACATCTGAATCATTTAATATAATGTTCAGTAGAAGTGAAGAGAATGGTTCTTCAGGCCTGGTGCTTAGATTTCTGAAATCAGTGGAAACAGTGCTATGTAATTATTTTGGTATTGCCTCAGTTTCACACTGAGCATATTAATTTTTTTTTAGCTATAAATGGTGTGAAGGGAGACCAGAATAAGCCAAAGTCAAGTAAAAGAATGATGGGATAATCTATATCAATACTAATTCAGATTATTTTGGATTAAGACTCCTTCTTCTGTTAAAATAAAACTGGTGCCATTTCTGAAATTTGAATTGGTCTCAGATTTCTTGGAAAATGGTTTTCTGTATTTTTTTTCTCCCATCTATTTTTGTCTTCTACAGCGTAGTGTTTGACGTTTGTATGATTTTAATCCCTTAGTCATGACTTCATTGTGACACTCGCAGAGACTAGAGATTTGGTGCTTCCTTTCTTTGTTTCTCATGTGCTCCTTATATAACTGATAACTGAAAGAAAAATGCTATCACTGAGATTCACTTTTGTTTCACTTTACAAAGATGAAAATTAACAGATGATCTTTTAAGAAGATCAAATAAAGCATTTTCCTCATTTTCTCTATGCATTGTTATGAAAACAGACTCAAGGATATACACATACTCCCATCTGCAGCTGCTGTCTAAATTTGTTCCAAATTTTTTGTTTATTCTGGTGATTCCAGACCTTACTTTTTTGACTATAAAGATACAAGCAGTCTGTTAGATTAAGATTGCCTCTCCATAGCTAACAGCTTGTCCCTCTAATGTTTTGTATGCAAATGTAAATTAAATATCTAAAAGTGCAGACACTCTCACTCCTAAATACTCTCCATTCTGTTTGTAAGAGGGGAGAGCTGATCTCAAGCAAAACTGCTCTTTAATCTTCTGTGAACTGGCCTGTGTGTCATAGTGTTTTGGGCTGGGCAGGCTGATCCTCTGCTTTCCATTGCAGTGAAGCATTTTATGGATTGAGTGCAAAAGCTCCTTAAGCAGCAAAGTCTGCAGTTCTGCCTCTCAGCAAGGAGGAATATTGTTTCCTCAAAGAAAATCAATTTGGTTGGTTTGTAGGGAGTGGGAGGCAGTTGTGGTATTTGGCACACTTCAGCACTGATTCCCACAGAGCTTCAAGAAGATAATTTCAAAGGACATTTCATGTCATCAGGTGGCCCGTGGAAAAAGAAAGAAGCCCAGTAGCAATATAACTGTTCTCCTGCTGGTGTTGTGAGGCAGACAGAGAAAATGAAAGGAAAATGTGGCAGTTTGAACAATACAAGTTTATAAAGGCAAAACAACCAAAAAATACCATTACCAGCACTCCCATGTTTTTCAGTTAAACCCTGCATTGCTCTTGAAAGCTTAGACCACACCGGATGACCCAAAGCAGAAGCTTAATTGTTTATGAAATCTTTCATTTCTGCTGCGGGGTGCTTCAAATTTTACTTCATAACCCATATTACATTGAGAGATAGAGGATCTCTCTGTTTATTATAAAGGGAGATGCCATGTACCAAATGCCCATTATATGAGCAGTGGAGCAGAGCAAGGCTTCTAGAGGATATCAACAAATCTAGTTACTTCATTTCATAACTGGTGGTGGTAAACTTACTAAAAGTGAATTGGCAGCATATTTATTGAAATCCAGGCATTTTTTAACTGTGTCAGTCTGCACATTAAGAAATCTGGAAACATTGAAAGTATTTACTAGAGAGTCTCAAAATTTTACGAAAACCTTAAGCAAGCCTTTTCAGTGAAATCCTTTGTCTTTCAGAGATGGCAAGGGGAATTCCTTAATCAGAGTGATCAGTTGCTTAGCAGACTCTAATGGATAAATCAAGCTGCACAGGGGTCTATAAGACAATCAGGGTCCTAATCACTTCCTAACAACTCTGACTGACAAGCTCTTATTAGTAGTGGTTTCCTCTCTAAAGTCACTTTGATACTCATGTGAGTTTGGAAAAATTGCTGAATTGTTTCTGCAAAATGAAAATTTTGACAATCTTCCCTGATGAATGAGGACTAGTGAGGTGCTATGATTTAAGGTTTCTAAAGTTAGCAGTGGAAGTTATGTTAATAATTGTGGTTCTATTTTTTTATAAAATATATGATTTTTTTCTGTACTATTATTTTGAACATATTTTGCTGGTTAGCAATAACAAAGGACCATTACTAGCAGGAGTTTTATGCTTCTTTACATTTCCTTACTTGACAATCAACATGAATATTATCTTTTTTGTGATTCACTTGGATGGACAAGAGATTTTTATTTGTCCAACAGAAAATTTCTGAAACATTGTATAATGGATGTACACAACATATCCTTCCCTCCCACCCCCAGATAATGAGTGTGCTAAATCTGTGCATGTGGACCTTAGGAAATATCACTGGTTTTGGTGTGGAAAGGAGCTACTGGAGTGGAAACTGGCGTCTTCCCTCCGTATTCTTTTAACTGCTTTCTCTCCTGCAAGACTGTTTTAGTAGCTGCTCTCCCCAGTAGGATATTCAGATGGCTGCTTTGGATAAGTTGTGCTTGGCTGATTAACTTAGTTGATTAAACGTGTTGCTAATAGTGCCAAGGTTGTGGATTTGATTCCTGGATGAGCCATTCACCTAGGAGTTGCACTGTGATCTTTGTGGGTCTTTTCCAACTCAGTGTATTCTGTGGGTGTGTCACTCACAAGCAATGATGCGGTGTGTAGGCTGTGCTTATATCCCTGAACTCTCACTTATGCTTGTCTATGGGTGAGACTTTTTTGCCTGCTCATTTCTCTTCAGTTAAGCATTGCAGGCTTTCTGAAATGTGATAGAAGGGAGCAACTGATTGGAGATGCCAGACTGAAACTGGCTCTTGAATACCATCGAGTATCTTAACTAAGGCAGTTAAAAACAACCTTAGGAGATCACAGAGAAGTGCAACTCTTCAGGAGGAGCACTGGGAGGGCAAATAGATGTCTATGCCCCTCCCTCTCACTGACCCCTCTGGACTAAACCACAAAATACATATGCTGTGATCTCAGCAGAAATTTTTGTCCTGCTTCTCACCTCTCTTCTCTCCTTTGACTTGCTCTCTTACACAGCAGAGGTATGTCCAGGGACACACAGGAGCAATTCACCTCATCCACATTGCTGCAGATGGTCTAGTAGACAGAGCTACCTGGATGCCCCTGTCCTGGCATCTCCCACCCACTCTCTTAGTGTCACTTCTGGACCTGCACAGGCTAACTGTTCACTGAGGTACAGAGGAGAGTGAGAAACCTAAGAAACAAATGCCTGTGCACTGCAGGCACTTCCCAACAGCAGCATCACACTGTCACTCTCCCAGCTTTGGCATGCAGACACCATTATCTCAGTCAGAAGGCTGTATTTAGTTGAAAATAAAACATCTCCAGGGCCATTGTTCCCAATTGCAGTTCTTGTCATGTTAATTACGTGAATTTGCTTTGCACTTAACCAGGTAATTTTATATTCTAGCTTATTCTGTTTTAAAAAGTCTTATTTTTCTTTCTTTAATAAATGTGTGAACAAACTGCTGTGATACCAATATATGTGTAATGACATATTTGTGTAAAAAAATAGTAATGATTGCCATCAATTTTTTTCCATCCACATAAAAAAGTACCTAAGTTTTTCAAAGTTTAAGCAGTTGACAGAAGGTAATCTATTCTGAAAAGATTTCAGTGGAAAGACCTTACACCTCTTCTTTTTTTTTTTTTTTTTTTTTTTGCTAAACAAGTTTTATTTATATTTTCCAAATATATTGCCATTACAAAGGAAAATAAATTATAAATCTTAGGTGTCTGCCTTAGGTATTATTTGGTACCTTAGATTCATATAATGTTGTTCTAATGCACGCATACGCATGCCTTTGCACCTCTGCGTATGTGTCAGGTGTGGGGAACTCTTTGCTATGTTTGTTTCAGTAAAAGGAAGGCAAGTTGTCATCAGAAAATATATGGCCTTTCAGCTAACAAAAAATTTGTGGACCTCCACGGATTTCAGCTGAGGAGCTGGCCAAGTGTGTTCATAATCTCTAGATCAATCTAGTTCACAGGTTGCTCTGCGTGAGTGAGAATAAAATTACGGAGTCCTCGGAAGCTAGAGGTATATGATAGGCTTGCAACAGCTAAAAGCCTGTGATCAGATGGATGTGAACTTCCTCTTAGTGTACTATGTCTCGTCTTGTGAAATGTGCAGCATCAGTCCTCTGAGAATGCCTTGGGGAAAAAATAAGCTCTGCTGTATGACTGGATGGCAAAACCTTTTTGTAGTTACAATCAATCAGCAATTATTTTGTTGGAGAGTAAATAGGATAAACAGTCTGTGAATTAACAACTGCAACAAAATTTCTTGTTTCATCGTTAGAGACATACATCAGGGCCTAAAATACATCTTCCATTCACTTCTAAAGCAGTTCTAGTTGAGGCTGAACCAGAAAAGTTTGTTCTGGGTTCACCAGTGCTAATGTTGCTACACTTATCTCTAGAGAACTCAGACACTTGTGTCCTGACAGAAGCTTCCATCCTGCTGCTTTCCAGCTTGCCTCCACCTCTCTCAAACCTTAGGGCCAATACGTCTATGAACTCCAGGAATTTCTGTGCAATTTGTTTTGTGAAAAATTCAGTTCCCACCACATTTAGCTTTCTCAAACTATGCCCCACTAAGAAGCATTTTCTGTGACCATTTGGCACCCAGTGCCTATTGTTAAGAGTGGGCCAGGAGACCAGCTCCTTTGAAAAGGCCTCTATTAAGGACAGCTCTGGGTGGGGGCCCGAGGGGTCACGCACACTGCCACTGCTCCTGTGGACGACATGGAGGTGGTTCAGCTTTGCCACCCGGCAGAGGTGGAGCTTCCGTCCTTGCGGGAGTCCTCAGGAAGACACTTGCCAGCTCATGGTCCAGGGGTGTCAGTCTGATCGGATGCTGCTATGGCTATGGTGACAACTCAAAAGCTGGCTTTAGTTGGTGATTCGAGGCTCCTTTTCATCTGCCAAGTTGGAGATGTTGTTCTTAGTTCTTCTGGGTTACAGTGGCTCATAATTTTTAGGGGACTTTTGCATTAAGTGTACCTTAATTTACATACATTTTTGGGCGCACCGTCTCTTGGAAGCAACGGAAGTGGTACCCGACGGGAAAAGGGATACAGGTACATAACAATCATTAATAACAATAAACATTTTAATGAGGACACATAATTTTTGTAACTATGAAGAGAGTGAACTTGAAACTTCAACACCCACTAACACACTAACTCCCAAATCAAGAGTCTATATTATTTTACTCTTCACACCTTTGAACTGTTGTGCCATTTCCCTCATCTGCAGTGCTTGTGACCTCAGTGAGGATCACAGGATTACCTGTGCAAGTCTGTGCAGAAGCCTTACTGACAGCAGGTTCAAGCATCAGCTTCAAGTTGACCTCTTCACTTGGCAACATAGGCCTGCACCACCTGTTGATCTGTCATCTGTTTCAGCCCTCTGAAAATCTCAGGGCTGTTTCTTGATGCTTCATATTTCTTGAGGATCAGCTAGAACCGTTTTCCTTTGACTGCACAGACAGATACTTTGGTATGAGTCATATGGCACTTCTACACATTTTATTAATACTGCTCTGTAAGTGTGAAACCCTTTGTCTGCTGCCAGTAGATCTCTCCTTCTGTCTTCTCTTTTTGCTTCATTTTTGTTTGCATTTACTCTAGTTTTCACCTTCTGCTTTATATTCTTTATTAGCAACTGCCCTTTTCTTACACATAATGCACATTCATAATAACCCCTCCCACCATCTACAGCTTTCCTTATTTTTTTTGTTAAGTTTTTTAACAACTTTGGCCTATGAGTTTGTAACATTTATAGAAGGGGGTGGGAGCTCCAGCACGTGCTGTAAGTTTGCTGTAACTTTCTATTACAATGAAGGTTAAACTAGCTGAACAGTCTTTCCTTGCCTGAATATGTGTCAAGAAAGCATGAGTTGGGAGAGGAATTCAGAAACAAGATGCTGCATATCATCTGGCATGTTTCCACTAATTTCTCTGAAGCTAAAAAAATTACCCAAGATGATTATGGGCCCTAGATGCTTCATTTTGTGAAGTGCATTTTTGAGTAGATATTTGATAACAACAGAGTGAAGCATCTTCTTAAGGAATGATTATCTCTAGGTCTGGTACAAATTGAGGAAAAAATGTGGGACTGATTTTTCAGAATAACAGAAGTAACAATACCTTGTTTTTTCATGCAGTAATTGATGTTGTATGGTGAGTTAATATTCAGTAATTCATGTTCTGATTTGATTCTGCATTTGATAATTTTACAATAATCATAATATATTTTGTATATTAGAAAAGCATTTAACAAACAAGTATCTTGTAGTTATCACTTGAATTCCTACTTTACCTGCTTTTAATACCTAGTAGGCTAATCCTTTCTTGAAATTAAAAAATTAAAATTGCACAAGAAAGGCTGTTTGGATATGTGTAGAGAATCAGTTCAGATTGGGTCTAGATACCTTTCTGTTGTCTTAGATCAAGGTTTTTTGAGCAAAACATTTTATCTGCTGCAGATCAAGGGAGCACAGATGGTAATGGTGGTGATCCATCCGGCTCAGTAACGTTTCCAACTGATGTTGAGGAGCACATTCATGAAGGTAGCTCGGGTTGCAGCTGCAGTGGGAGCTGCAGGTTGAGCTCCGGCTGGTGGAGCCCAAAGAGGCTGTGAAGAGCCGATCCTCAGCACAACAAGGGCCCGGAGTCCTGCTGCCCAGCCAGGGGACCGGACACTGAGACTCTGCAGGAGCCGATGACCCCAGACCTTCCCACGCTTAGACTGGTGAGGGGATAAAAGCCCAGGGCTCCCTTTGTTCAGGATCCCTCCTCAGAGACACCAGCTCGAGCTGTTAGTTTGTTATTGCACTGTGATGAAATTATTTTAATGGTTGGGACACCTGAGACTGCTGTGGGAAAACTGGGATCCACCCAGTAAGGAAACCTATTCTGACTGTGGGAATGTGAGGGCTGCAGCTGGGAAGGGGCCTCAGTTCAAGCTCAGGTGATGCGAGAGTGATTGCCAGAGTGGATCCTGGATGGTCAGACTGGGAAGTTTCCTTAAACTGGGCACTGTCAGCTGCACCAGAAGAGTGAAAACACGAATTTAGACTCCATAAAAAATGTTCATTTTCATCAAACCTGATTCAGTTAGGGACAAAAGGATGGCAGTTTGCTTCCCTTGTCATGTTCAGAATGACCCTGAGTGCTCCTACAGCATAAAGTTTTGCAGCCATTGAGTGCTGCAAAGATTCTTACCTCAGAAACATTTCTTGGTTTCACAAGGTAATTGTGCACTAAAAAAAGTGCTTTTCCTTCCATTGATATGAAATGTGTTGTCTGTAAATTGTATAGGCTATTTTCTTTCCTTTTTTTGATATTACTGGTGAAGATGCTGGTGGTTCAAATTCTTTTCTGTCTGATGCCTGCCCAGCCCACCAAATAGCCTTTAGGGGTCTCCTGAGGGTGGTGAGTAAATGGAGATAATTAGCATATTAAACCTTAGCTGTCTTTTATATGTGTTGAGTCATTATATAACTGATTGACTCTATATATCTTATATCTGTATTTATATCTATACATCTATCTATTGTAGGGGTTCTAGTATTAATTTTCTTTTTGTGGGAGGGAAGGATTAGGAGAAAAACAAACAAAGCAGCCTTAAGCTTAAAAATGAACAAAAATAGTTTTATTAACATATATTAAAAGAATGAGGGAAAAAAAAAGAAAGAAAAAGTTGAAAAAACGAAAACTTAAACTAAAACAGAATGATACTTTAAAACACGCTTCTTTCTTCTTACAAACTATTAACTTTCTTATTGAACAACATAGAAAGACACAACTTAGGATTTTCAGTCCGTTTCACTATTTAGACATAACCACTCATTACTTAGGAGAAGATTATTTCTAAGATCTTTTTATGAAGACATTTGCTACAAGACAAAATAATCCAGTGTTCCCAATGTCACACATCTGCTGCCGCCCAGAGTTTTTGCAGACTGTGATGTTCTATCAGCAAAGCTTCTCAGTGTATCTGGGGTACTGTTTATGAATACTACTTCTGATCTAAAATTATCTTTGTCTCAAAAGGCTGAGACCTCCTTTTTGACCCAGGAGCGGGGGTTTCAAAGTTCCCAAATAAATCTCAATTACATCAGTCCTTAATTTTGACTAGAATAGCATTCTACCCAAATAATACTAAGATGCTGCAAAGAACAGTTCATTTCTTCATAATCTATCTTAGAAAAGTCCAGTTAAAAATGTCCACTTCTTCAATCCTATTCCAATATTATTAGTTCTTTCACTTCTCATCTAACTGACTTCACACAGTGTCTGTTCTAGTATTCTTTGTTTTCTTTCTTCTTTCTTTTAAGGAAGAATTGTGCTTTAAAAGTTTCATGTTTCTATCCATGAAATCCACCTGGGCTTGCAAGGGCCACGTGCAAGCACCGAGGCTGCAGAAACAGAAGAAAATGCAAAGCTGTGCTGATGGAGGAAGCTGGTAGATGTCCTTTTTTCCACCCCTCGGTCTCATCCAGGGTGGCTCAGCTCAGAGTTGTTATGGAGCTTCAGGCTTTCTTTCTCTGCTGCTAGTGGCGATTAAGCTGGGCCATGTTTTGGCCCTTTCTGCCGCAGTCTGAGAACTTGGTCAGCATTGCTGAACTGCAGCCACTCCTCTTCCCTGCCGGCAAGCAGGGGAAAGGGCTCAGCTAGCTCAAGCCTTCCCTGTGCAGGCAGCGGCCCTCAGAAGCCCAGCCTGGCCTGACCACGATGTTATCTCATGGCTGATTTCCAAAGCAAGAGAGCGACTGATCTCCAGTAGCTAGTTTTAAATGTCCCCTCCAAAGTCGCATTGACATTTCCCATTGGTTAACCTAGCTGCCAATATCCTGGCTAGCTTTTTGATAGTCCTTGTTCTCCTCCCCAAACCACTCCACTGTTAGGCCAGGGAAAAATATCTCACATTTTTCTGTAACTAGAAAACAAAATTGTGCCAACCCATGATACTATATATAGATAGATAGATAGATATGTATCTTATCTGATTGATGTCTTTATAACTTATATGCAGAGTCTGAATGTGGACCTAAAAGCAACTATACAAACTGACCCAAGAGATGATCATAAAAAGCCCTCAACAGACAGGAAAAAAAAATACTAGAAGATAATGTTTAACTGAAACAATGTATTGCTACTGTATCTGTTGAAATAAAATGCAAAGGTACCTGATATGACATTTGATAAACACTTCAAAATCTGAAGTAACTTTAGAGGCATTTTCCATTGAAAGAATATGAAGTACTTTACAACCAATATTCAAACAATTTGAGTGCCTTGGTAAGCAAATTCCTCTTGACATTTCCTGTTAAACCTGTGACATCCATGACAACCATACTATTGTTTCTGTACCTTGACTCTATTCAATGTGATTCTGTAATTCTGCACATTTTTCTTTTTAATTTGTGGAGCTAGAAGTAATAGCAGGTGTGCCTTTGGTGTATTGTAGGTACTAAATAACTGTGCTTTTAAGCTGGCTATACTTTGCTTGCAAAGTATCTCTGAATTATTCAATTGACTCAGAAAAGGGAGGTAATAATTTATTAAGCGCTCTCACCCCTTTTATTTGTCACAGATATTTGGGAGTACTTTTGATAGCAATATTAGCACAACTGATGACAAGTTTTGCAGTTTTTGCCTTTACCAGGTACAGAAAAGTGCCAAGGAAAATAAACCTGCATATGATCATCAGCATTAAACTTTCTGGCAAACTGGAAAGTTCCTTTAGGTGCAAGTATTTTACTTATAATGGGTGTAGAGGAGTTGAGTGAACTATTAGTGTCCTGAAGTCTAGAAATAGATTTTGTTTTGTGCTTTGTTCTCCCTGTCATTTATTAAATGGTATGATTCAAATTGCACCACATGGGAAAAACTGGTAGAAATAACAAACATAGAAGTGATTCATTCAGTGTTGATTCTGTATGGACAGATTTCTTTTACTGGCCATGTGGATTCTTAGTAGATTCAAAAACTTTGCATTTCAGTCAGGGTTTATTGTGCTCTCTGCTTATTTTCACAATTGGTGTTCAGTTGTACTGGTGGGTAACAATGAAGAGTATGTAAACATTCTAAGGGAAAATGCTCTGAAATATTTTTTATCACCTAATTATCAAATAGTTTAATTCAGAATTCTTATATGAAAGCTCTAATTGCTCAGAGTTCTGATGTTCAAATTTGATCACTAAAAGTTATCACTGAAAATGCAGTTGGTACAGAGTTATGCGCATTTGTCATGACAGTGTTTATCACACAGTTACTCATACCATCTTCAATATATCCTTACTAGTAAAATTCCTAAAGCCCCTGATTAAACATTTAATACCTGGAATAAATGTTATACTGTATCTACATGGAACTCTGTCCAAAGTCATCACTAGTAAAAGATTCCTGATTTGATACCACAAAGACAACAAATGCAGGAAAAAAGTAATAATGGAGTTTCTAATCTCTTATTGTATTTACTTTAAATTAGTTGATACAGTCTACATTCTGGTATCATGGGTTGAGGTGGGGAGGACAAGGACCTATCAAGAAGCAGGCTGGGATATTGGCAGCTAAGTTGACCAATGAGAAGTGTCAGTGCGACTTTGGAAGGAACATTTAAAACCATTCTGCTGCTGAGGGCCCGCTCTCTTGGTTCAGTGATCGGCCATGAGGTAACATTGTGGTCGAGGCCGAGCTCGGGCGTGGCCCGGGTCGGGCTCTGCTGCCCCTCTGGGCGGACGGGCCGGGCCCGGCGGGGCTTTCGGAGGCTGCTGCCTGCATGGAGAGCGGGGGGAGCCCAGGTGGGGCCCCCCATTTCCAGCTGGGCGGCTGAGCCGGGCCCGGCCAGGCTTCTGAGAGCTGCTGCCCGAATGCAGCGGGGGCGGGGGAGGCATGGGTCAGGCCCTTCTGCCTCTGGGCGGCTGGGCTGGGCCTTGCCGAACCCTCTGAGAACTGCTGCTCACATGAGAGCAGCTCAGGTAAAGCCTTTTTTTGCAGCTTAGTGATGGCTCGGAGCTGGGCCACCCTGGATGAGACCGAGGGGTGGGAAAAAAAGGACATTTGCCGGTTTCTTCTACCAACACAGCCTTGCATTTTTTTTTTTCTTCAGCCCTGCAGCCCAGCGTGTGCACGTGGCCTTTGCAAGCCTGAGCAAAATTAAGCCTTTCTTAGCAACACAGAACTTTTAAAGCACAATTCTTCCTTGAGAGAAAGAAGAAAGAAAAAAGGTACATGGAACAGACACTGCATGAAGTCAGTTAGATGAGAAGTGAAAGAACTAATAATACTGGAATAGGATTGAAGAAGTGGACATTTTTAACTGTACTTTTCTAAGATAAATTATGAAGAAATGAACTGTTCTTTGCAGCATCTTAGTATTATTTGGGTAGAATGCTATTCTAGTCAAAATTAAGGACTGATGTAATTGAGATTTATTTGGGAACTTTGAAACCCCCGCTCCTGGGTCAAAAAGGAGGTCTCAGCCTTTTGAGACAAAGATAATTTTAGATCAGAAGAAGTATTCATAAATAATACCCCAGATACACTGAGAAGCTCTGTGGATAGAACATCACAGTCTGCGAAAACTCCGGGTGGCAGCAGATGCGTGACAAAGAGCATTGGACTATTTTGTCTTGTAGCAAATGTCTTCAAGATCTTAGAAAGACTCTTCTCCTAAGTAATGAGTAGTTATGTCTAAGTGGTGAAATGGACTGAAAACCCTAAGTTGTGTCTTTCTATGTTGTTCAATAAGAAAGTTAATAGTTTGTAAGAAGAAAGAAGCGTGTTTTAAAGTATCATTCTGTTTTAGTTTAAGTTTTTCTTGTTTCTCAACTTTTTTTTTCTTTTCTCAGTCTTTTAATATATGTTAATAAAACTATGTTTGTTCATTTTTAAGCTTAAGCCTGCTTTGTTTGTTTTTCTCCCTCCCACAAAAATATTAACACTAAAACCCCTACATAAATTGGTGTTTCCGCCCGGTTGTTTTAAATTAAAACCATTACATCTGTTCTCTGAAAATTCTTTATAACTAGAACTTGAGAGGATACTTATGCTGTAATAATTTTTGATAACTGATATATGTATCCCTCATACACTCTAATCTCCATGCCAAAAAAACTGAATGATGAGGATATACTGACATATTTATTATTAAACATATAATGTCCTGTGAGAAGTTACTGAATAAAGATTTCTACATACCTCTTTTGTTATGATGCTATACAGTTTTCTTAAATTGTCTTTAAATTGTCTTGCCTTGTTCTGTATCATTGTGAAGTAGTGAACAGTCAATGTGTAGCATTGTGAACAAATCTGTTTATAAATATGAACATTGCACACAAGAGCTCTATAAACTGTTCAGCCAGGTAACAGGTGTTATCACATGCTCTGTTTTAAATATATTGCTTTTAAAAGCTTGAATTGTTAATGATTTCTTTAAAAATTGCTTGCTTAGTTGGAGACAAATGTTCTGTTATGAGCATTATTAGCTGAGAAATCCTTCACACTGGTTTTAGATATTGTTTGCAAACAATCAGCATGACTTGATTTTGTTAGAGTTGGTCATATCATAAAGTTGGGACAGAGGATGATTTTCTCAAGTGCATCTCATGCATAACTTTGGTGGAAGTATTATTAGGAGTATTTTTTCTTAATTAAAATGTTCTACTCTTACAGTGAAAGTGTAAGATACAGTTTTATATGTAAACAACTGAAGTGTAGTATCTGCAATACAGCACACAAAAGTATAATCACTCAAAATGACAAAACAGCATCACAGAGAGTGACTGCTGGAATTGACAGAGGTGACAGACTCTGAAGCTGCTTTGTTCTGATAGCGTATTCATGATTCCTCTCTACAATATGTTACAGTTACTGTATGAGTTGTTCTAAGCAGATGTTTTAACATGAGTAGACTGACACCTTGTACTTTGAGATTTGCAAGTCTAATTTTCACACTGTTCCTTTCACCTTTTTTCCCAATTTCTAAATCTTGACTCGGAGGCTTAGTTATGGGACACATCCAAGAACATGCGGATGCAGGAGTATAACAAACTGTTGCTCCCGTGATGCTACACCAGTGATGGTGGTTTACTGGAACAGCAGTAACCCCGTCTGCCACCTCAACAAGTAGCTGTCAGTAACTGGTGAACACTCATTCAGCAGTAGCTGAGAAATTTCATACACACTCATGGCCAAATTGTTTGCCTCAATTTCTCTCTGGCTTTGGGTAACTCTTTGTAAAATGACTCTCTTGTTTGCTATTTGTTCTGGAAAAAAAAAGAGTCAGAGAGAGACTTACTCTTTTGTATGTTTCTTTATTATCAAGCTTGGCCTTGGGGGAGAGCTTGCTCGCTCTCTTGGCAACGCAGAGGAGGAGGTACACACAGCTTTGCTTCACAGCAAAGCTGGGGACTCCCACCCCCCTCAGGGGCTTTTTCCCCTTGCCGGGGAGTCCGTTTCGCTTCACTGATCAGGGGTCATCCAGCGATGGGGGACTCCTTCTCAGGTCACAGCGACTAAATCAAGCTGCTTCGGCGGACTCCCGTACCTTTTGCGCTAGTCTAAAGTGCGACTACAGTCCTGGATTTTACTTTGGTTCTCTGCTTTTTAGAGTCTCTTGTTCTTGACTTGTTCCCAGAATTCCAGTGTTCTTTTTATTTGCATATTCGGACACTATCCGGCGAATGGGAGCAGAGATACAGGTAATAAGGTGAATTCTTAATTAACAAACAAGTAAATAAGGTGATTAATCAATATTAAAACAGGAATAAGGCAAATTCTTTTTACCTGACCCTGCCCCACAGCCTGACCCTGCCCCACAGCCTGACCCTGCCCCACAGCCTGCCTCAGAAATAAACCACCCAGATTGGGTGAAGGAGATCCGTGAGATGGGCCAGATGCTGAGGGAGCACATTTCCCCTGTAGGAGCCTCATTAGCCCCAGCTGGTGGGAAACCCTCCCCCTGCCCCAACAAAGGAGAGTCTGATGGAGCAGCAGTGGAACCCACAGACGTTACAACCGTCCAGGTTCCAGCTGAACCACAGGGGCAGCCACAGACAGCAGCAGTGGCCCCTGTGGAAACAAAGAAGTATAAGGTGAAATCAGAGCACCCAGGCAACAAGGATAAGAAAGGAGGGCCCTCACAACCCTCAGGGGAGTCAGAGGTTGAGATCATCACTGAGTCCCTGACATATGAAAGTCTCTGTAATCTGCAAAAAGATCTTGCACGACGGGGACGTGAGGCTTATACAACCTGGTTGCTTCAGGTCTGGGATCTTATAGGCATGCAGCTAGATAGTGGTGAGGCAAGGAATTTAGGACCCTTGACCCAGGACTCAAGTGTGAATCAAATATTCGTAAGGGAGCCAGGGCCCCTTTCCCTTTGGGAGCAACTTTTAATGAATGCATGGGAGAGGTTTGTCCACTGAGATAGAATGCAGGAGCACCATCATAGAATGCGCTGGAAGACCCTTGAGGAGGAGATCCAAAAGCTGAGAGAAGTGGCAGTATTTGAGGTACTCTTTGGGAGGGGTGGACAGCATGATAATGACCCTGACAAAGTCAGGTGCACAGGGCAAATGCTGTGGAATCTGGCAACTCTAGGACCATCTCAATATGCCACATACATTGCAACAATTAATCCTGATAACAACCGAGAGACAGTGGGTTCTGTAGCCAACAAGCTCAGAAATTATGAGAGTATGATCAGTGGCCCAGTGCAGGCTCAGGTCTCTGCCGTGGTTAAGGAACTCAGAGAGGAGATAAGGTAAAAATATACTTCCTTCTAGCCACCCCCCGGCTATTGCTAGCTCAGTTATTCAGTGGTTTTAGGGAAATATATTTCCAGAGAGACAGAATAAAGATTTCAAAAGAGTGGCTCTCACCCCCAGCTTCTGTCCAAGCTTTATTCTCAATGTGATGTTCCAGGAGGCCAAGGAGAGAGAGAGAGAGAACCAGGAAGAAACAGGGATATATCTAGTTTTGGGCCAAGGGAAGATATTGGCCCTGAGCCAATAGGGTCAGGGGTAGGTATGATAGGGAAAAAAAGAGTTAAACTACATAGCACAGGCTTCAGGGGGACTATGAGGGGAAAACCCATTCCTCAGAGGAACACAACATCTCTCCTTTTTTTGTTTAAGAACATTAGAAGAAGAACATTATGTTACACGGAATGTGGGTTTTCCCACCAATTACAATTGGTGGGGGAGTCAACCTGCTTTAGGTTTGCCAACTCTATGTGGTTTGACTTCTGAGGTAGAAGGTATAAGACTATTGATAGCCTTGAAAATCAAACAGCATAAGATCCTGAGTGCTATTGTTACAAGGAGAAGAATAACAAGAAATAACAAAATTGTTTTAACTACAGAAGTCCACCACCCTGTAAGTCCCCAGCCTTTGAACAGTTCTTTGATCCAATCCTCAGATTCTTGCTTCACTTGTCCAATCAAGCTGTTCATGCTTCGAAGGGCAGCATGGGTGTTTGGAGCCTTCGAGGTCAGGTTTAGGAAACGCAGTCCTTCAAATTCCTGGCATTCATGTCCATGAAGTAACAAGAGATAATCTATAGCAGCACAGTTCTGGAGAGTGGCCTGTCTGGTAATTTCCTCATCTTCTAGGAGAGAGCTGATGGTGGTGGACATTAAATTTGCCTGTTTGACTACCCAGCACTCTAGATGGCCCAATTCACCTAGAGCTTTGGCTGCTGTGACCCACGGAAGGCACAGGGACACAGCAACTCTTTTTGACTTGGCCCAACGAAAAATTTCTGAATCACAATTTGGATCCAACTGGTCAGCACTTCTCTTATGAATTTGTTTGCCAATTTTTGTTTTTGTGAGTCTGTTCACCAATTAAAGTTTGGTTGGGTGTCAATATGGACAACCACCGTATGGTACGTGGCCCTCCTAAAAGCCGAGACGGAATTCCTGCCCATGCCCGATCCCCACAAATCAAGAACAATCCCTTGGGGAGGCTTCTGGGTCTTGAGTGAGATGGGTTTTCTGCCTCAATATGGCTTATCTGATGACACCATCTTTTTGCAGAAAACTCCCCAAGATACTGTTTTATATTGTGGTGCTCATTGATGTTAGGAGGTTTTGGGTAGATAGAAAAATGTATGCAGTATGGTGCAGGGGAGGAACCCAATAACTCTAATTCTTGGGATTCCTGAGGTACCTTGGGCAAACTTGGCAACCACTCCTCTAAGGGGTTCACGGTCATCCCAGCTTTCTGCTGATGACCCTTGTATGGTTGGAAGGTATTTGGCTCTGGAATTTCGTTGGACCTATGTGTGTCCAATCCTGCTGGAAATTCTCCAGCCTGTAATGGAATTATTACCAGACAGGTGGACATAGGATTCTCTGTTGATGCAGTGGACAAACACATTTTCCTGCTGTAAGTGTCTGTGCCAGGGTCACCCAGTCATTTTGACGCGGCTGAGGGATGATCCATGCAGCTGCCAGACTGTTCAGCAATAATAAGATGACAACTTGTATAGGGCTCATCACAGGGTTGAGTGTGAGGTAGGCTTTCTCTAAAATGAAAAACAAACATTTTTAAAACATGTTAAAAGTTTCTGTTTCTACCGGAAGGAGTCCACATCTAGGAAGATTCTTTTTCTTCCATCCAGTGGCATCTTCTTTTGGATGCAATGGCTACTTGCCTCTTACCCTTTTCTGCAGGAGCTGGATTTTTAGGGACAAAAGGTTTCACCACTTCTGGGGAATCCCCCGAGGGCCTGAGGGAGTGGCCACGCACATAGCCACAACCCCAGGTCATGAGCTCATAGGGACCTTTGGTTTCCCAAGTTTCTGGATACCTAATCATGACCAGTGGACGCTGAGACAATTTGAACTGATTGCCACTGTTAAAAGGGCGTACCAGTGGTGGAGTCATGTTTTCAAATAACAGTTCAGAAAATTGATGGTAAACATGGCTTTGCAGAGTTTCTCATGTGGAGACATCCACACAGTTGTACTTCTCGGTCTAGGCAGGACCTGTTTGAGTGTTTGATGTGCTCGCTCAACCACAGCTTGACCTGTGGGGGAGTGAGGGATGCCAGTTTTATGTTCCACTCCCCACTGCTGGACAAACTCCAGGAACTCCTTGGATGCGTACGCTGGGCCGTTAACCAGTTTTGATTTTTTTTTGAATCCCCAACACTGAAAAAGTTTGCACTAGGTGTTTCTTGGCATGTTCAGTCTTTTCCCCTGCATGAGCAGAGGCATACACTGCACCTGAATGTGTGTCAATGCTTACATGAACATATTTGAGGAGTCCAAAACTAGGAATGTGCGTGATGTCTGTCTGCCATACCTCACAACTGCCAAAGCCCCCGGGGTTAACTCCCGTACCCATCGATGGCATCGCTTGGACCTGGCAGTTGGGACAGGTGGCCACAATGGCTAGAGCCTGGCTCCGTGTTAGCTGGAACTGACGGATCAGGCCTGGCACATTCTGATGGTGTTGTTGGTGACTCAGCTTTGTCTGTTGGAAGATATCAGGGAGACGTGCGTTTTCAACAGGTGCAGCAAGGGAATCTGCCTGACGATTCCCCTCTGCAATTTCACCTAGCAAATCAGTGTGTGATCTTACATGCATCACATAGAATGGATGTTCTTGATGAGAAATTAAATAAATTAGCTTTGAAAGCTCTCTGAAGAGATGTTCATTGTTGATTTCTTTAAGCACAGCCTGCTCCGCTCTGGAAACGTCCCCCCTCACGTAAGCAGAGTCTGTTACCAAATTAATTGGTTCCGGGAACTTCACAAAGGCTCTTACCACTGCAGCTAGTTCAGCCACTTGGGGGGATCCCTCCACAAACTCCACATCAGCTTCCCAACGCTGAGTCTGAGGATTTCTCCAAGTCATCACCGACTTGTGGGAAGCCCCGGATGCATCCATGAACACTGGGAGAGCCTTGAGTGGTCTCCGACTCCTCTTCTCACGAGGAATGAGGTGGAATTCCTCATTGAGCAACTTGTGAGACAGGGCATGGACTGGTATTTGTCCCCTGTAGCTGTCCAGAGACAATTGGAGACTGGCATTGCTCTGGAGCAAATGCTCAAACATCTCTTTGGTCAATCTCTTGGGAGAGTTCCTTCCCTCCTCAGAAAGTTTGACTGCAAGATGAATACATGTAAAGTCACAACCAGCCAGTTCACACAATCTCACCCTTGTCTTCCAAATCAGTTGAGCTATCAACTCTTGTGGCTCAGTGATGGTCTTGGATCTTTGGTGAGAGAGGAAGACCCACTCTGTGATCAAGAGTGAATCTCTCTGCCCTTCGATTCATTGAAAAATCAAACCATGGCAGTTTTCCTAGAACAATGAATTGGAAAGGTATGTGTGGCTCACATCGATGAGCCTGCCTCTCTGATAAGGCCTTCTGGACCTTTTTGATTGCTGTCTTTGCCTCTGGGGTCAGTTCCCTGGGAGAAACCAGCTCCCTCTCCCCCTTCAATAAATTGAAGAGAGGGTCTAAATCTTCATTTGTGAGGCCTAGCCAAGGTCTTACCCAATTCACAGACCCACACAAGGAGTGGTGATCTGCTAGGGTTTTGGGATTACACTCAGTTTCCAATTTCTGCATAACAATGGTCCTTGTAGCTATTTGTAGACCCAGGTACTTCCAAAGTGGCATCCTTTGAACTTTATCTTCCTGTAATTGAAATCCAGCAGAGGTTAAAACCTTAACCACTAGGTCAACCATGTGTTGGAGTATAGAGTCATTGGGGGCACACTCAATTAGATCATCTGTGTAGTGAAAGATGATGGCATCCTTTCTCTTGGCACGTACTGATGACAGTAATGAGGCTACGTACTGTTGGCATACGAAAGGACTAGATTTCAGACCTTGGGGAAGTACTTTCCAGTGATATCTTTTCATTGGGACTTCTCGATTAATGGTAGGAACTGAGAATGCAAACTGTGGGGCATCTTCTGGGTGTCAAGGAATTTGGAAGAAACAATCTTTGATATCTAAACCAGCCAATTGCCAGTCTCAAGGGAGCATTGTTGGGGAAGGCATCCCTGGTTGGAGTGGTCCCATGTCCTCTATAATATTGTTTATTTCTCAGAGGCCATGGAGCAACCTCCACTCGTCCTTTCCCTGTTTCTTTATTACAAAGACTGGGAAATTCCAGGGGCTTGTTGTCTCTTCCAGATGACCTTGAGCCACCTGCTCCTCCACAAGCTCCTCAAGCGCCTTGAGCTTCTCTTTACTCAATGGCCGCTGTGCTACCCATCTTGGGTTATTGTCCAACCACTTTAGTTTGTGGGTAGAGTGCTCCACAGTGGCTATTTCCAAAAATCCTGGGATGTCTTAGGAATGACCAATTGGACTCCCCACTGTGACATGGTGTCTCTCCCCCATAAGGGAGCCTTACATTCAGCAACGAAGGGACGGACATTTGCCCATTTCCCGTCAGGTCCCTCAATTTGCTCTATGTTTTTTGAGATTTTTGCCATTGTGATTCCTCCTATGCCCTGAAGTTTGCCTGCCACAGGTTGCAACTCCCAATGTGATGGCCACATGCTCTCAGGTATAATGGTAATGTCTGCGCCAAAGTCGAGCACCCCCTCCACATGGAGGCGGTCTGACCCACGGGTTAAGTTACATGCCAGAGAAGGTTTGTTCTCCCCCACCACCTCTGCCCGGTAGACTTCTGGTGATTTTCCATCCGCTAGGACTGCAGCCGGAATAGGAATGGCCTGGGCAAGGACTTGCCCCCCTACCAGGTAGAATGGTGGGTGCATGCAGTGTGCCAACAGTGTGAGGCCTGTTATCTTTCCCTTAATGGGCATGGGAGCGACCTCAACCTCCAAGGGTGTGTGTGCTGTGTCCCCAGTAACAAAATACTCGCTGTTCGGTTCCATGTGGTTAACCTTCATGTCCTGTGAAATGTCCACTGTAATTAGTGTCCAATCAGTAGTTCTGAAATGAAAACCTTTGGTAGTCACGAGCCTATATCAGCCTCGCGGCTGCCATACCTTGTTAGTTGAACATCTGACATTTTTATTTTTCTGTACCTCCGCACCCTGTGACCTGCCCTCCCCCTTTTTTGTTAAGAGAGAGACATTTGCCACGGTATGGCCTTGTAAATTTCTTTCTTGGCACGTCAAGGAGGAAAAATCTGGGCTGCGCTGTGAATTCAGTTTTTTTGATTTTTTTTTTTATTTTTTGACTTGTGTTTCTGGTTTTGTGGGCAGGCCTTGGTGAAGTGTTCTGGCCTTTTGCAGCGGTGGCAGATGATGTACTGCAGCTGATCTGATGACATCGGTTGCCTCCTTGCTCCTGGAGCTGCAGCTGCCACAGGCTTTGTGTGTGTCAGTCCTGGATTCCTTTCAGGTGCACTGAAAAGTTCTGCTCTTCTGGTACAGGTTTCTATCATCTGTGCGAGACTAGGTGATGGGTCAAGGGGAAGGCTAAGAATGATTCTATGACAGGTCTCGTTAGCATTCCTCTGAGCCATCTCCTTAATCAATTCTGCCTGTACCACTGGGTCTTGCACTTGTCTTTCCACTTGACTTCTCAGACGATCCACAAACTGCAAGAAATTCTCTGAAGAAAACTGTTTAATGTTAACATAACTGCTCTTTATCTCAGTTGATGGAATCTGACAAAAAGTCTTTTCTGCAGCATTGCAGATCTTATCTAAAACTGACTTGGATAATGTAATAAATACGATAGACCAAATTCTATAAATAAAAATTTAGAATTTTATTGTGAGACAAAATAACAGTCTCTGATAGCCACAATTAAAAGGACAGCGTCGAACCCCGGGTTTTGGCACTGGGTGAACGCAGTAACACACTCTATCAGTATGTCATCCGCCAAGTTCACATTTTCGGTCTGAGGCGGTCCATTTTTATACACTGGTTCACTGAGGAAAAATCGGGACTCCAAGATTCCCCTTCCGAGGCAGCCTCATTAGATATTCATGGTTGGGTTCTAGTGGGGTTGAAAGGATTTTCTCAGAACAATGTCTTGATTGCTGCGTCCAGATACAGTGTAGAGATGTTAATGTCAGGCGGGGACAGGTAAGATATCAATCTGATGTAATCATTTGGTTCTCCGAGTTCTCCATCTCCCTCTTCTGTCGTCTTTGTTCTCCTCTAACGATTCCCGGCAGAAGTTTTCTCGTGTCCCTTTTCATGTAATTCTTGGCATACCTTTCTCATGTCCCTCCTTTGCCATCTGTAGCAAAGGAATTCCTCGTGTCCCCCTTCGTGCTGTCTTAGTCCCAGTTAACCCATGGTATACACGATTAGAAATGAACTTACATTTTACAGAGAATGAATTACATATTATAATATTTAACACAAATTAACTTTAGGACATATATCACAGATAATCGAATCACAATCGAATTTGCTCATTCGGAGAACTAAAATCACCTTCACCACACAGATGATCATGTGTGATGTCATTGTAATCACTGTCCTGAGCATCAGGAGTTTGCTGAATTTCCTGCAATACTTCTCAAAGCTTTTTTCCATAATCCTTCCCATAGGTCATACTCTGAGGGAGTTAATAGGCATCTGAATAAATCTTTAATGTCACTGGGTACTATCTCGTTTGAACTGAAGGTAGCTTTCATCATGCCCTTAAATACTTCACTGGATCTCCCAAATTGTTTCTGCATTTTACACAGCTCTTTTTTATCTTGGTATGAAAATGGGACATACTCTCTATGCACGTGGCGTTTGCCTATATAGACTACAGGAGCAACAGATAGCATGCTTTGCTGATCATTATTCTGAGTTGCTAAAAATCCTGCTGCTTCTCCATTGCCCAGGCAGCCAGGGGGTGTTGTCCCCCAGCCCTCCCTGGGGTCCAGCAACAGGCAGCTCTTCCCTCCTCCCCCAGGGCCCCAGGCTAATCTGGTCCTTAGCCCTTGCAGCCGGGGGCCCACTCCCCCCTCGGCTGCTGCGGGCCGGCAGCCGCCCGTCACTGTCTTTCCCCGCAGCCACGATGGGACTGGTGATTGCAAGAGATCCTCCCCCGTCCCCTTCGTGCGGCCACTGGGAGGGAGGGGGAGGCACTGGCGGGAAGGGTGGGGTGGGGGATTGGGTGAGAGATACGGAGTCGGGGCGGGGACTGGGGGGAAGAAGGGGTAGTGGGAAGGAGGAGGAATACAATGCCGTCTGCCATCACGGCTGACTGCATGGTGCAAGCCCCCCAGGGTCTCATCCGTGTGGCCAGAGCCCCAAGAGGAAAAAAGTGCATCTTGCTGAGGGAAAACAGGTGGGACAGGAGGCTATAAGGAAGATGGGTGGGTTTGAGGAGCAGAGTCCAGTATGGAGTCAGGAAAACACTGCTTCTCGGAACCAGGCAATTGCTGAGAGGTTTTGCATGGCTGTCTGCTGTTTTCTGCTTCTAGCAGCTTCTTACGTACTTGTAAGACTATTGGAATAAATAAAGAAATTTTGTTTTCCCCATTTTCAACTTTTAAAGTTATTAATTTTCCCACATCATCCCAAAATGAAACAATTTATATCTTGTAAAGTACTATCTGGAATCTCAGCTGACAACCAGGAAATAAATTTGATTAAGAACTTATCAGGAAATTTTAGATCTGTTGAAATATTTCTAAGTTGATTAAAAACACTCTTTTGATTACTTGATAAACATATCCCCATGTTTCTGATGTTTTAAAAGGTAAACTGTTTGAAAAATCTTAACCCCTGACGTGAAAAACTAGAGATGCCGCTGCGTCCCGCTTGCTCCCGAGGTATCAGAGGCAAGGCGGGCTGGTCACGGCTAAAGGCGGCTCTCTCTAGCCGCTTCTCCTGACTGCGGGGACATGGGCAGGGGGGTGTCCCGGTGCCGGTTTCTGTCCCGGAACCCCCCCGTAGCTAGCCCACCCCAAAAACGCGTGGTTTTCCCCAGTACAGAACTGCAGCCGTTCCGCAGAGGAAAAAAAAGAAAAAATCTCTAACCGCCGTTATGCAACACGCTGCCGCACAGGGTCCTAAAGCCCTCTCACTATTAAACTCTAGGGATCTTCTAGCGGACCCTGGGGCACATGCTGCAACTTCAGGGTTTTCTGTCTAAAGGTCGACTCACTTTTGTAGTAAAAGCAAACTCCCGACCCTGTCCTGGCACTCCGAGCTGCACGAAAGCAGCCAATAGTGGCCAGGGAGTTGTACCTTCCAAAGAGCTTTGTTAACGCCTTAAATAGGGAGTCCCTCAATGCGTGGGCTTATTAATATTTCATAACAAACAGACGTTGGGGACCAACTGAAAATATATTCCCTCTAGCCACCCCCCGGCTCTCGCTAGCTCAGTTATTCAGGGGTTTTAGGGAAATATATTTCCAGAGAGACAGAATATAGACTTCAAAAGAGTGGCTCTCACCCCCAGCTTCCGTCCAAGCTTTATTCTCAATATGATGTTCCAGGAGGCCGAGGAGAGAGAGAGAGAACCAGGAAGAAACGGATATATCTAGTTTTGGGCCAAGGAAGGATATTGGCCCTGAGCCAATAGGGTCAGGGGTAGGTATGATAGGGAAAAAGGGTTAAGATACATAGCACAGGCTTCAGGGGGACTCTGAGGGGAAAAACCATTCCTCAGAGGAACACAACAATAAGGGAGTTGAGGAGGAACAATTCCCATGTGGCACTGGTGTGAGTTACAGGCCCCAGAGTCAGAGCTCAGCGTCCTCCAGGTAGAGAGAGAGGGTACACCCCACAGGCTGACCTCTGGTTCTTTCTGCATGACCATGGGGAGGACATGGGAAGGTGGCATGGGAAACCCACTTCTGCCCTGGCAGCACGGGTGCGTGAGCTCAAGGAGAGAAACACGAACCGAGAGGCTTCCACTAAGATGAAGGTAGCCTCAGCATCCCATGACCAAGCTGCCAGGTATTATAGAAGTGAGGATGATATGTCAGATCCCTGTGAAGGAACCTCTACCATGTATGCCCAGGAAGGGAATAATGACCGGTGCTAGAGGGGCCCTGCCTCTAGCCAGGGAGAGGCACAGGAAAATCTGTTGGATGGCCTGGCACATCAGAGCCGCAGAAATATGAAGCTTTGGTTGACACTGGTTCGCAGTGTACCCTGATACCATCGGAACATGTAGGGACAGAACCTATTTCCATTGCCGGGGTGACGGGGGGATCACAGGAATTGACTCTCTTGGAAGCTGAGGTGAGCCTGACTGGGAAGGAGTGGCAGAAACATCCAATTGTGACTGGCCCAGGGGCCCCGTGTATTTTTGGGCATAGACTTCCTCTGGAATGGCTATTACAAAGACTCTAAGGGACTGGGCTTTTGGAATAGCAGCTGTGGAGGTAGAGGGCATTAAGAAATTGAATGGCTTGCCTGGACTGTTGGAGAACCCATCTGCAGTAGGACTCCTAAAGGTAGAAGAGCAACAAGTTCCAGTTGCCACCTCGACGGTGCACCGCCAACAGTATTGGACAAATCAAGATGCCTTGATCCCCAACCACAAGATGATCCGTGAGCTGGAGACCCAAGGGGTGTTCAGCAAAACCCACTCACCCTTCGACACCCCATCTGGCCTGTGTGCAAGTCTGACAGAGAATGGAGATTGACTGTGGACTACCGTGCCTTGAACGAAGTGGCTCCACCATTGAGCGCTGCTGTGCCGGACATGCTGGAACTCCAGTACGAGCTGGAGTCCAAGGCAGCAAAATGGTACGCCACAATCGACATTGCTAATGTATTTTTCTCCATTACTCTGGCTGCAGAATGCAGGCCTCAGTTTGGTTTCACCTGGAGGGGCGTGCAGACTTCCCTAGGGGTGGAAACACAGCCTCACCATCTCCCATGGAGTTGATCCAGGCTGCACTGGAAGAGGGTGAGGCTCTGGAGCACCTACAGTACTTCAGTGACATCATTGTGGGGGAACATGACAATGGAAGTATTTGAGAAAGGAGAGAAGATCATCCAAATTCTCCTGGAAGGTGATTTTGCCATCAAGCAGAGCAAGGTCAAGGGACCTGCCCGAGAGATCCAGTTCGTGGGAGTAAAGTGGCAAGATGGACGGCGGCAGATTCCCACTGAGGTCATCAATAAGATCACCGCAATGTCTCCACCGACCAGCAAGAAGGAAACACAAGCTTTCCTGGGCAGCATAGGTTTCTGGAGGATGCATGCCCCGCCTCTCCCTAGCAGGTACCTGTCTTTCAAACCAAGACAGTAAGTGCAATATTGTTTATAACTCCTGCACTGTTAGCCCTGCAGAGCTTAGCTGGCATCCTGCTTGTGTCTTGCCTGACTTCTGCTTGATTAAGTTGTGTCCTGTTTTTATTTCCCCAAGGCTATGCTGTTCTGTTCTACTGTCCTTATACAATCAATGAGCTTGCTAGTAACACCAAGGTCACTTACACATTCAATACCCATATGAACCATTTAAAGAGTTGGCCTCAATGGTCATTGTAGGTCCCTTCCATTTCAGAATATTCTCTGTTAGATGGAGATGAATGCTCGATCAGTATGTTAACCAATAGAGACAAATCTCTTGATCAGTAAGTGACTTTTGAGGATTCTTTGTGATTTCATATTGATAAATATTTCTGTCCTATGACATTCTTGTTAGCCTTCTGTTAAATTTGTTGCTTTTATAATGCTGTATGTAAGAGCAGTGGTTAAATGCGTTGAAATGTTTTGTTTTGTTTTGTTTTTTTGTTTTCCCTCTTAGTATATTAGTAGGTATGCTCAATTAAAACACAGGTGGGAATGTTAAGATATATAGTCAGTGCAGATAGCTCAGTGTGCAGCTGCAGTGCCAGCTGCGGCTGGGCTCTGCCTGGCAAGAGCCCGAGGAAAGCAATTGTGAACTAGTGACTGTTTTTGCATTTTAAAAGTTTTAAAAAGTTTGAAAGGGTGAAGAAAAGTGATCTGGGAGAAGAGCTGTCCTGTGGGTTGGGAGAGCCAGAGCCACCTAGTATTTCCATTCAGATGGCCCTGAGAGCTCCTGGGATCAGCAATGCAGAGGCTTCCAGACATTGTAGCAGAGAGAATGCCAGCTATTTTTCAGGAGAGAAGTTTGCCTCACAGAGCTGGTTTTGCAGCAGCCTGAATCTGGAGGAAGTATTTCCCTCTGCAGCTCTTAGAAAGTGCCAGGTTCAAGTTCTGAGGTTACAGATGTAGGAGCTAAAGTTATTTGTTGTGCCTTGATGGGCTGGAATAGAAAGAAACAGAGACAAAGTCAGAGCCCAGACCTTTGGGGACCCCAGGAATCTCTGTTGTCAGGGCAGCTCCACTCTGTCCCACCCCAACCAATCCCAGATCTTCCCATTCCCAGAAGGGAACTGGAAATAAGAGGATAAGCCCTAAGGTGCTTGCCATGAATACCTCATGTCTGCTCTGCCCACGCCACCCCTCTTGTGGACAGAGAGCAGAGCCATGCCCAGGATTATTCATGCATTCACATCTGTCACTTCTGACCTCCCACTGCTCTCACTGATCCTCATAGGTGACCTGGAGCAATTCCTGCTGCCTGCTCAAGTGGCAGCTGCTGAGCACCAGGGACACTAAGCCTGTCATTGCCCCAGTGGCACAGCTCCCTAGCACCAGTACTGCCAGCCTGGTCACATGTCCTCTCTCCCTTGGCAGGGCTGAGCCATGTATAAAGCACACGAGCAAGGGTGGGAGAGGGTGACAGGGAGTCTTGAGGCGTAGTCAGGGTAGCACAACTAATGGGCTGAGTCCTGCTGCTGGGGCTGGGACCAAGCTGCAGTAGGGCAGCAGGAACCCTGAGGGTTTTGGCTCACCAATGAGCCTGATGGCTGCCTCTCGCATGGACTTCTGTGGGCTCTGCAGGTACATCACAGACTAGCGCAGGTACCCATCTGCTCTGTCTCTCTCCTCTTCCAGCTGAAGAGAGAACAAAGGGGCAAAGGGAAGCATTGGCACTGACTCTTCTCCTTGGATGAGTGGCCCCTGCATCCAGGACTGACATCCCTGCACGGACACCCCTGATGGCCAGCCAGAAGCTGGGTTGGAGGAAGCAGAGAGATGAGGAAGTCTCAACTGAGTCTTCCCAGAGGAAGTCTTAATGCTGTCCTGATGCCAAAGCACAGCTGGTTTGGGGCTCTGTTGACAGCCTGGCTCGGAGAAGCACAGGAGTCTGGAGAAGACCCTGCTGGGTCACATACCACAGAGGAGTAATGTGTAGGGATCAGTCTGTTGGTGATGAGTGCAGCAGTAGGCAGGGGCCACAGCTGCCAGCCCCTCACAGTGGGTATGGAGGGCAGAGGGCTTGTTCAGGCACAGTCTGGGGCTTTGAGCCACCCTTACCAGGCACTCGCCAAACCTCCACTGCTCCTCTCTCTTCAGAAGCTGCTCAAGATTCCACTTCTTCAGGAATATCGTTGCTTGAAGCAGGGTTTCCCAAGAGACCTGCAGAACAGCAAAGACTGGGAGATGGCATGGCATCCCAGGGGATAGGACCAGCCAAAGGCCAGAAAGGAGACAGGAGTGCTGTAGTCTTTAAGGCTTTAGAGCAGAAGGCAGCTGAGCCTGTTCATAGGGCACACCAGTGTCCTCACCTCTGCCACAAACTTGTTCTCATCGTACATGTGGTAGAAGAATGGGAGCAGGCACTGGTGCACGCAGTCTTTCAGGGGCCTTTTTCCTTCTCCCCCTACCAACTCCATCACTGCTTGAAAGAGGCGAAGGGAGAGCCGCTGCACATGATAGTGAAGAGAGCAAGAACCTCACTCATCCTAGTGAAGAGAGGAAGAACTTCAGCACTGCCTATTCCAGGCCTACCTGGCCATGGAACTGAGAATACACAAGAGAACAGTTCCTGGCAGCATTCGGGGGGGGTGGGCCTTGGCACAGAGCTTTACATTGTCGAAGCGTGGCTGGAGTGCCTCAACCAGCAGCAGAGCAACAGAACTGGCAATTGGCACATCTCTGTTCAGGAACGTGCCATTGAGCACGGAGAGGGTCATCCACATCACCTCCCTGTCTTCATCCTTCAGCATCTCTGTGAGGCATTCAGTCAGCGCCCGTATTGTGTTGGCCTGTGTGGAACACAATGCAATGCTGTGAAGCCATGAAAGGCTGCATCGCCAGAACCACTCCAGCAATTCAATCCCATGCTGCAGCCACAGAGCCCAGAAGCCAAAGGTCTGTTCTGATGGAGTCTGGTGGATGAATGGGAAGTCAGGAGTGCTGAAAGAAGCTGCCCATCTTCTGAAGCGCATCCGAGTACAAGCTACTGTGTTATTTAGCTGCAGAATGACTGGCCGGCTGCCTGCTTCTCACTATAGAGGATCTCTTGCAGAGTACCATGAGGCATCTGAGCATGAAGAGATGCATCACACTGCACTCCCTCCTTAGGTAGATTGGGAAAAGCCATAGCATGCATTCACCCGATTGCTTTGTGTTAATGCAAGGCAGGATCTGAAACACACAAATAAGTGACAGGAATGCACAGCTGATACAACCCAATCACTGCACAGTGCTAGGAATAAAGAGCTGTAAGGACATACGCAAGATCAAATGCAACAGAGCCCAAAGGCAGTAGAGGCTGCAGAGCACCCCTGCATTTCCACTGCCCAGCGCAGGTTGCTCACTTGCTCCACTCTGTCCCTCAGCTCTTTGCAGCCTCCAATAATCTTGGCCTTGAGAAGGCATGATAGAAGAACAAGGAGCCATCACAAGGATAGCAAAACTAAAGCTGTCATAAGTGTCACCCCAGCAGCAAGAGTCAAAGGGCACACAGCAGAGCTCACCTCTGCCCCTGCTTCACTGACTGGACTCCCCTGCAGCTGCACCTCCAAGAAGGCAGAGTGGTGGGATGCAGCTCAGCAAGGCAGTGCTCACCATCTCTTGGTTTTTTGTTCCAAGATTCAGGTGGTTTTAGAATTTTTTTGCCTCCTGCAAAGCTCTGAGCCAAACGCAAGAAAGAGACGGAGTCTTCGGGTTCTGATTTTTCAAGGTTGCGTGCTTTGTTTATTGTTTCTTATCTTAGAAATTTCTCAGTGCCCAACAAAGGTCTGTGCAGCTGCCTGGGCATCTGGTGACTCCTCGCACTGGGCTGTCGCTATCTTTTATACTAATTGCTACGTGTTCTTTATTTATCATTACTTGCCAATACTTATCACTTATACTAAAAAGGTCATCCCTGCTTTGACCCAATCTCCTGAAACTACTTTGTGCCACCATCACTGCAGAAAATGCAATGAGGGAAGAAGAAAGAAGAAGCAGGAGACAACGCCCCAAATCCTCCATCTTGCTCCCAATTCACTTCAATACTGAAAACCCAAACCTACTGTTTTCTCACCCTGTGATAAGCTAAACTACTATCTTTCACACCCTTGTGGCCTGCAATCCTTCCTGCAGTGCAGGAAGCCTTTCCCATGGACTGGGATCAAAGCCAATGTCCCTCTGGGCTCCGTTCCAGGGTCCCAGACCCCCCTGTCCAGGTCTTTGACCCTCCAGGGCAGCCAAAGGAATGCCCTGGACTCCAACAACCATCAAGCTCACCTCAACAAGGAAGGCCATGGCAGCGACCTTCCAGCGTGCGTCCTCTCTGCACAGCAGCCTGAACAGGTAGTGTGCAATCTGGTAGCACAAGGACTGTGAGATCCTGAGCATTGCTCTGGCAGGGGAAAAAAGACATCGACTCTGAGCAGGGCAGGAAAACCTCCTCCTGGGAGTGACTCACAGAGGCCTCTTCTTTCACCACTACCTCTTGCAAGGAGGAAGGTGGAGCCAAACACCAGCAGGCTCATTTCAGGAATGAAGAGGCTGAAAAACCACCCATTCTACCCACGGGGCAGTCCTGTCCCCCAGGCAGTCAGTAGCCCTCAATGCAACCTCCCTGTTCCCAGCAGGCTGTCCTCAGTGAGGCTGCCTGCAGACAGAGTTCCTGTTCTGTGCCATCAGCAGAAGAGGTGCTGGTGCTCCTCATGGAAAGACACGCTGGCATTTGGGTTGTGGCTGCTCCAGTGCACCCAGCCCTTCAAGGCTTTGTCATGCTGCTGCACCATTCCTCAGTGACAAGACCCTCTCACCCCTGCTCACAGGGATTCTGTAGAGACTGGAGAAGTAATGGCTGGAATGGGGAGAATGGGGCTCTCACCTGGCCAGAAGACCCATTGTATGATGGTGGGTATCAGTGTTGAGGAGTGTGTCCCAGCCACACTCATGGTCAACTTCAGACGCCACATCCTCGTACTCAAGTTGACTGAGCAGTGCTTTCATGATCAGCAGTGCAAATCTGTGTGCAGAGCAAAACCCAGGTGACGCCAGGAATCCTAGTTCCAGCTCCAAAGCCACTGTGAAGATGGGAGGAGCAGATCGGAGCACCTGTTGGGGTTTGTGGGCAGGCAGTGCTTGTGCTGGCATCGTCTCCAGAAGGCATTGATCTCCACTGGCATCTCCTCTGTGCTGGAGGAAACTTGGAAGAGCAGGGCCACAAAGAGGCACGGGAAATGCAGAATCATCATCTCCGGGCACTGGGGAGGTGAATGATCTCCCACAGTGCTCTGGTTGCCTGCGAAAACCAAAACAGCCAGAGACCACGCTCAGCAGCGAGACGTCTCTGTGGCAGGACGCAGCCGTGGGAGGATGAAACTCAGGCCTTGCTCTCTGCCAGGGTAGACACAGGGAGAGCAGCATCTGACCTGGCTGCCTCTGCACCTCCATGACCCTGGGTTTCTAGGCCACCATGTGAGGCAGGGGATGGTGTGGTAGGGGACAAAGGATGGAGAGATGTGTAAGAGTCTGTCTGAAGTTCCCCTCATTTGCCTCATGATCGTCATAAGGACCCCGAGGACCCCACTGCAGTTCTGGCCTGCTCGAGGTGGATGCTTGCCAGTCATCCACAGGTGCATTTTCCTGTGTCACCATGCCACGGTACACGGGCTTTGAGCAGTGTAATGGTAGATTACGCCTGCTTCATGTTCCCTGCTTCACGACAATAGCCTATGAATTTCCCCACCTCTTGGCCAAGGGAACTTTCTGGGGTAACTTTGGTGGTCCCCCACGGAAAATCCTTCATCTGCTTCGCAACCACCGTGACAGACAGAGATCAAAACCCCCTTCCAAGGACTGAGATTGAGACCCCTATATGAAGCCCCTCTCAAGGACTGAGACATGAAACCCCTACAACCCCTACAGGGGGTGGGGGCTGACTTAACCGAAGAGAGATGTTTTCCTGGAGGCATGATCATTGGACCAAGAAGACAATGGCTCTCGCTTACTGCTGAGAACATGGACTACCTGTTCCCCCTCGGTGGCTTCAATAGATTTACCTGTTCCCCCCGTGATTGAGGACTATAATAAAAACCCCTGTGTTAACCAAAGATTTTGAGAGACTCTCCCTGACATGACAGGTGGACCCATCGACCAGACCACGAGGACTCCGTCTCCATGTTTGGTAGCTACATCCCCCCCTTTCCTCTACCTCTGTCTCTCTCTCTCTCTCACTCTTGATCCCTCTATTGCATTTGCTATGGTCAATCAATAAAGGTGCATTTGTTTTAATGCTGAAATCCCTTTTGTGTTGTGTTTTGCACTCTGAGATCAATAAACGAACCATCACGACCCCCGCTTGTACGAGCGGATCGTGACAAGATGCCAGAGGGGCACCCCTTGAGGATGTGCTTGGGTCTAGTCCAGAAACTCACGGCCAGGGAAAAGACATCTGAGTCATCCTTATCAGAGGTGGATGTGCTGTGCAGTGGCCAATCCTCCAGCACATAGAGGAGCTCTGGCAGCACCTTCTCTGCAGTTCTGTTTGACAATATAATTGCCCTCTGTCAGAAATAAATTGGGAAGGAGACTAAGTTAACTCTTTTAATGTCTTTATTTCAGCTCTTTTTACGAGGGAATGCTCAGGGATGCCTATGCTGCCACTGCTGCTCCCAATGGGCACCGCTGAGGAGGAGGTTCTGTCAACTTTGCTGCGCAGCTGCAGAGTCGGGAGCCTGACCTTGCGGGAGTCCCCTAGGTCTCATTTTAGGCTCCTCAGGTCCAGGGGGTGTCTCTCAGCGAGGATCTCTTAGATTACGACAAAAATCTGGAAAATAGCTGGAAGGTGTTATCAGATACTTGAGCTCTTTCCTCACCCGGCACTGCCTTTCATCCTCCTGAAATTCATGCTGGCTCGTTGTTTTTAGGGGCCGTTGGTGCCCACCGCACTTCCATCCTGCCTGATTTCCATAATGGGCAGTGTGGGGCCAGGAGCAGGCGAGGAGTGGGCGGGGCCTCCGAGTTGACAGGCAGGCGGGGAGGAGCTGATGAAAAGCAGGCGGCGTCGATGTCGTGATGGGCAGATGGAGAGCAGCAGGCGAGGCGGTGGTGGCTTAGGCTACTAGGGGAGCAACGAGGGCTTAACTCATGATAAGGTAAGGGGTTCTGGGGCCTTGAGAACTGGGAAGTAACTAGGGAAGTACAACATTTGATGAAGAACCGGGGTTTTGGGGTACAGCAAACAGGTAACATTAATACATAGAACTGGTAACTTGTACAGATAACAGGTAATACAGATAACTGATAACTAACACCAGGCAATTTAGCCATTCGGTAACTTGTAAACATTGCATCTTAAGAATTTCATTCTTCACACCCTCCACATGGTCACAGCAACTCTGTGGGCCCAGAATTCTATGTCAGTGGAGTTTTGGCCACACCACCATTGCCTGAGCAGCGGCAGAGTCCCCAGCTGGTCACCAGCTCTGCCTCTGCCCACTGCCCCTCTCCAGCAGCACCCAGCCAGACTGCTGCTGTGAGCAGCAGTCAGTCAGGTGGTGGTGCCTTGAGGGACAGGGAGGGAGCACAGCAGCAGGGTGTCAGGCTGACATGCCACGACTGGGAAACAAAGGCATCAGAGGGGTCTGAAAATCTTCCTCTTTCTGGCAGCACACATGGGATGGGGTCTACAGGTTGATGGGCTCTGAGGTGGATGAATCCTGAGTCCTCCAGGCCAGTGGGCCTTGTACCTGTCACATGATGGGGCACACCACAGGAGGGTCACCACCACATCATGTGGCTGTGCAAGGGTCATCTCCTGCAGGGTGTCATCCAGTCTGTGATCAGCAGAAACATCTGGGATGAATGAGAGCCATTGGTAAACGTCCCTCACAAGGGACGTTTCCTTCAGGTTGGTACCTGAAGGAAACATGGCACAGAATTGGAGTGTCACTAGAGTGAGCCATTTCCCCAGCTTACCCCAAAGAAGTGCTTCCTTTTCTAGCTCACTGTGCAAGCCTAAAAGTCTGTTGGATGCTCAGCAGACCCAGCTTCAGAATGTACACATGCTGATTGGCCAATCCCTTGCTATAGACAACTTACTTCAATCTGGAAGTGCTATCTCCCATGATCACATCCAACATAGCAGCACAATCCTCTGCTTTATAGGAGTCAGCATTTGCCTTGCCCTCAGGAACCATGATGGTAGTGCCTTCCTGATCAATGAAAGTCCTTATGTCTCAGGTTTTTGTTCCAAGATTCAGGTGGTTTTAGAGTCTTTTTGCCTCCTGCAAAACTCTGAGCCAGACGTAAAAAAGAGATGGAGTCTTCAGGTTCTGATTTTCAAGGTCACATGCTTTGTTTATTGTTTCTTATCTTAAAATTTTCTCAGTGCCCAACTAAGATCTGTGCAGCTGCTCAGGCATCTGGCGACTCCTCCCAGACTGGGCTGTCACTATCTTTTATACAAATTGTTATGTGTTCTTTATTTATCATTATTTGCCAATACCTATCACTTATACTAAAAAGGTCAACCCTACTTTGACCCAATCTCTTGAAACTACTTTGTGCCACTGTCACTGCAGAAAATGGAGTGAGGGAAGAAGAAAGAAGAAGGAGGAGACAACGCCCCAAATCCTCCATCTTGCTCCCAATTCACTTCAATACTGAAAACCCAAACCTACTGTTTTCTTACCCTGTGATAAGCTAAGCTACTATCTTTCACACTCTTGTGGCCTGCAATCCCTCCCGCAGTGTAGGAAGCCTTTCCCATGGACTGAGATCAAAGCCAGTGTCCCTCTGAGCTCTGTTCCAGGGTCCCAGACAATCCTGTCCAGGTCTCTGACCCTCCAGGGCAACCAAAGGAGTGCCCTGGACTCCAACAAATTATAAAAAATACTTTGTTGTAAAGTCTCATGATACACACAGAAATATTGAGATACTTTTCTGTGTGCCCTCCACAGATCAAGAATATCTGCTTTCTAATGCTTCAAGTTGTGTTAGAAAGTTTATTCCAGCAGATTTCAGTATCAATACCTGTTCTTAACAGTCTTTTTCTATAGACCACAGTAAGAGAGCAGATCCGTTAATGAGAGGATTTCTGTTACCTTTCCCATGGGGAATATCTGATCCATTGCACAGCTCGAAATGCTTCACTGAACACCATACAGCACAGTTCTGAAGGCAGGGGGAGGGCAGCACCTCCTCTCAAAGATATAAATTCAAGAACCACCTATTCCAACAACTTGCATGGTAGATCCCTTCCTGCAGTGTCTCAGACACCTTTGTCCTTTATAGTTCATTCTGGTGTGATCTCAAATGGGATTTGTCCTTTTCTTCGATTTTGAATAACTTGCTTGCCAGGCAGTAGCATACTTGTCAAGCTTGTTTCTTGGTAAAATTAGAAGTGTAGCCCTTTCAGTGACAGTTTACTTTAATACTGAGAGACACAGAGAAGCTCTTCAGGACTCTCCACCAACTCCAACGTGTGTCACCTACACTGTTTATGTGAGTTACCCTTTCAAGACAGCGTTCTCACAACAGGAGACCAACTCCAGCTGCTGCCCCACTCAGAAACCTGGGTCATTCACCACAGCTGGTCTGTGGTATCCCCAAGGAGATTCCAGACCCCTTCTGCAGTCCTTCCCTCATGGCTCTCGGCAGCTGCTGCACCACAGCTGACTCCAGGACACCACTCAGAGTCCTCCTCAAACATCCTAGGATGTTTCTAGGAGCTAGAAAATGACACTGCTACAGACCTTCTCTGCCAGTCCTTTGCCAAGGGCTGGGCGGATGTGGATACTTTCAGCCATTTTTCCTGGTTGCTCTGCTTATAAGTTGCTGGGGATTTCAGTGACTCATTTTGAAGGCATGCTCTCGGACTAGTGGGACATTAGCAACACAGCTCCCCAGAGCAGCAGCAGCATCTGGCACATAGGGACAGACAGAGGGTACTTATCACAGAATATTGCAATCAGGGTATGGTGACTGTGATATATGTCCTAAAGTTAATTTGTGTTAAAAAGGTGTAAGATGTAATTCAACCCCTATAAATATAAGTTTTGTTTCTAATCCAGTATACCAAGAGTTAACTCAGACGAAAGCTGCACAGAGAAGGGTGCAGGAATTTCTTTTGCCAGAAAAGACACAGGAGGGACACAAGAGAACTATGACAGGAATTACCCGAAAAAGGGACACGAGGATACCTCTGCCAGGAATCGTTAAAGGGAGAACAAAGACAACAGAAAAGGGAGATGGAAGCCCGGAGAACCAGATGATTACATCAGATCGATATCTCATCCATCTCCTCCCGAAATTAACATCTCCACACCACACCTGACACAATGATTAAAGGCATTATCTTCTCGAGCAACTCTATTCAGAACCCCAGAACTGGAACATGAATGTCTAATGAGGCTGCCTCGGAAGAGGGAACCTCGGAGTCCAAAGTTTCTCTTAGCGATCCAGTGTATAAAAAGAGAGACTGCTCCAAGCCAAAAATGTGAACTTAGGGGGGTGACATACTAGCTAAATGTGTTGCTGCGTTCACCCAGCGCCGATCCCGGGCTCGACGCTGTCCTTTTAATTGTGGCTGTCCGAGACTGTCATTTTGTCTCTCAATAAAATTCCAAAATTTTGATTTATCGAATTTAGTCGATCATATTTATTACAGTGACCATGTGTTGGGGGTTCAGATTTTTCTTTCTGTTTTCTTTACTTGTTATTAGTAGAATTTTTTCCCATTGTGTTGCTAAGAAGCACTGATGGCTGGGTGCTTGAGACAGTGGGGAGGGGAAACTCTCGATCTGAGCCTTCGGAGGGGAATGGTGTAGCTGCTGCAGAAGTCCAGTTCAGTCTGGTTTCTTCTGGTGTAAGCCTGCATCCCACCCTTGTCTGCCAGGACGTCCCACAGTTCCAGCTGCCACCTTTAGGCTTTTGATATATCTCATCCACCAGCCAGGATTTTCTGCCGTTCCAGCTTGGTGCTCCTCAGAGTCTGACAGGGGCACTGGGATCAGACTTCACCTGGGGTTTTGTGAAGCAAAGCCTCTCCTCCATCCCTTCCTGTCTCGGCCAAGAAAGCTGTCACAAGGTTTCCTGGTTCTGTTTTGCTGTTAATGCTGTAGTTGTTGTTTTGTTTGTCTTGTTATACATCCTAGTAAAGAACTGTTATTCCTATCCCTATACCTTTGCCTGAGAGCCCCTTAATTCCAAAATTATAATAATTCAGAGGGAGGGGCCTTGCATTCTCCATTTCAAAGGAGGCTGCAACTTTCCCTGGAAGACACCAGTCTTTCCAAACCATGACACCATGGTTCCTCACATTTCACATTAAATTTCCTTAATGATCACTCTGCAGTGCCGTTGCAAAAACCACCAAAGGTTATTTTTCTCCTCTAAACTCTGTTCTTTTTTTTTTTTTTTTCTTTCATGAAAGAACAGTTCCCTAAACAAATATGTTTGAAAGCACTTGATATTGCAAAGAGATCTGCACATACCAGGAACCAACTTTCACCATGATGCATCTGCACGTACAGATTTCTCTCCAATTTGCAATGCAAACTAAGAAAAAGAAGGAATCTTAGCATAGGAAACTGACTTCAAAACACAGAATATGCAGAATTTATTCCGGGTTGTAGGTGTGTATAATAAATGCAGTGGTGGAAAAAAATTCAGAGCATTTCCTAGGCAGAAGCTTCCCAGTCTGGGAGCAGTGGCTCCTCCGTATGACACAGGGCTGTAAACTGTGCCTTGGGAAGTTTCCTCCTTTCCCATTGAAGAGGTTTTATCTGGTGAAAGTCATGTTTTGCAGACGGGAGGCTGCTTGCTGATTGCAGCCAGGCTGAAATAGCTCCTTCACAAGCATATGCAGCTCTGTCCCCAAATTTGTTTCATCAGCCCACTTGGACTGAGTTTTTGTCTTGGTTTGAAAAGACATGTATCTGCTAGGGAGAGGCAGGCCTCTCTAGGAATGGGGAATTCCAATCCTTCTCTCTGTGTTATTATAATTTGGAAGATTAAAAAAAAACTTTTCAGTCAGAGCTATGGGGAAAGGAATAACAGTCCTTTACTAGTAAATATAACAGGACAGACACACAACAACAGCAATTATAATAATAATAAAAAAGAACTAAGAACCCCGAGGGGCTTTGTCTCACAAGTCCCGGGCAGTCAGATCTCTTGGGATTCCGAGAGCACCAAGCCAAAACGGTGGAAACTCTGGGGCTGATGGCTGGAAACGGTGGGTTGTCCCCAGCAGGCAGGGGGCTGTCCTGGCAGGCGAAGTGAGCAGTGCTGGAGAAGCCACAGTGGCTGGACTTGGACTGACCCAAAAGCCTGCAAGGCAGGCGAAAAAACACTGAATTTCTGGGCGTTCCAACAGATGATAGAATTCTCAGGACCGAACCCCTCCATTAACTGTGGAATCCACGCAGCTATGAGTCGCTCGACCATCCTCCCCGGAAAACTGGGAGCCAAAAAAGAACCTCCACCTTCAGCTCCAGGGAGCCTTTTTCCTCCCCCTAAACTAAGTGATCCACACCTTTTGTCCGGGTTAAGCACCCTTTAACTATCAGTATTTACTCTCCTAGCAACTTGTGGGGGAGAAAAATTCCACAGGAAAACTTAACCCCCAACAGATTTAAAGACTGAGGATCCCACTTCTATCCAAATTCATGGCTTCTCCTTAGGACAGCTGGGGATAGAGCTCAGGAGAAATACAGCTCTAAATGCCCGGTTACTGCCTGTCCCTCTCACTGCTGCCTGTCTGCAGAGCACCACACCAGCAGCAGAAGCTCCTCTGGCTCACTCTCTCCCTCCAGAGGCTAAAGGGGAGGCAAAGGACAACAAACCTCCACACGTGGTCAGTGCAGGGCCGGAGCATGCTGAACCAGTAAGTGGCAGCGTTTGGTTGGTACAGTGCAAAGCTTTGGTGCAGTGCAGAGCTGCGAGCTTCTGATCAGGCAGCACTTGGCCTTTGTGGCTGAAGATGCTGAGGGCTGGAGTCCTGCCCGTGACCTGGCTCTTCAGCCCAGCCACTGACACGTGGGAAATGGGATCTGAACTTTGCCATGCCGGCACCATTTTCCTGGCATTCTGACAGGGACTGTGAACTTCCCTTGGTGTCAGATAAGCGGTAGCATGATGTCCTTTAGTGCTACTGGTGTGAAAGTGAGCTGCTTTGTGCGCGGTGTCTGTGCAGGCTGCCTGTGGCCAGCAGAGAGAGCGGGCCCAAGGCGCAGTTCTCAGCCCCGTGGCGTAGGCAGGAGCCACAGTTGCCTGCAGGCACCTGCCCCTCTCCACGCCCTATCTAGGTAGTTACAGTCACTGCTTTGACTCCACCCTTAACTTTGACATGACCCAAGTTTGTTGAGAAGAATCCTGAGCAGCTCTGCATGGCAGAGACAAGGTCTGTGTCGGAAGGGCTGGAATGCAGTTCCTATCAGCTGCCCCCTACTGCTTGAAATCCTGAGGGGGAGCCAGGTAGCCAGAGCTGGGCAGGGGAATGTTCCCTGCTTCTCTTCAGACACTTCCATAGCAACTCAAGAGTTTCTTAGTTACTCCCATCAACACCCCCATCAACATCCCCAGCTTTTGTCTTCAGGTGAGCTGTGTATGCTTGCTGCTTCTCCCAGCTCTCAGGAGCCAACTTGCCTGCTGCTGACGGCACGTTTGTGCTTTTTCCCTGCCCATTCCTTGCAGGCCCCGCTAGGAGAGCTTCTTGCCAGTCGGGACTCTTCAGCCCAGGCAGGAAAGGCGGAGGGGCACGAGAGCAGGGATGGAGCGCGCAGAGCCCCAGAGTTGAGGTGTGTGCTAAGCTTTCTCGCTTTCCCTGGGCGGGGGTGGGCATTGCTGGGATTCAGGAGGCCCAGCGCATCGAAGAACGAATTTGGCTTTCTCATCGTTTGACCTGCTCAGCACAGACAGGCGAAGGCAGCCCGTGGGCAGGTCCGGCTGCCCACCGACCTGGAGCATAGCTGCCCCCTGGGAGTCGCTTCTCAATCCTTGACAAAAAGTATTCCAAACTGGACCTGGGTAGAAGCAAGGGAGGTTCGGGCTGGCCTTAAAGAGAGCAAAGAATCGAACTGCAAAGGCAATCATGCAGCAGAACAAGCACCTCAGAGGGCTTGTGCAGATTCCAACCCTGGAAATTTGGAAGCCCCAGCTGGACAGAGCCTTGAGCAGCCTGTCCAGATGCCATAGCTGATCCCAAGTGCTTGGAGCTGAAGGCTGGGCTAGAGGCTTCCTGGGGTCCCTGCCAGCCTAAACCATCTTGGGATTGGATCTGATGATTGGATTGGAAATTCATAGCCGTCTCCTCCCCAAGCTATAGCTTGCAGGCTCTTTCCTTGTTTCACTAGTGAAAGCAAGAGTAATTGTGGGAGTACTCATCTAGACTTATCAAGCCTGTCTTGGGCAAAGAAGAACTTTTGCAAGTCCGGTATCCACTGTATCAGACAGAAGTGTAAGATTTCGCAGTCAGGAAGTGGCTAAGATGAGAGTACCTGAGCTTTCTGGAAGTATTTTGTGGCTTCTGGAAGCTTGTTTTACTTCCTCCGTGGTGACTCTTTCACCTGCATGAAGGACAAAGAGGCATGCTGGTCTAGGGAGGGAATTGCAGCATTCCCTTGAAGTGGAACTAGAGGGCTGCTGGAAGTCCCTGAGACTGCCCTATGTGGGCCATGGTATGTAGTCCTGGTTTTGCAAGGGGGCTGTGCTGCAATTAAAGGCTTGTTTGTCTGTCCCCTTGGCGTAGATGGAAGCAGTTGGCTGCCCCTGAGCGAAAGCGCCACTCCTCACTAGGGAGGGTGTTTGAAGTGGCGACAGAGACCGCGGAGGAATTGCAGCCTCAGAGGGATCTGCTGAAGGAGGAGGTTCCTCTGGCAGGGCCAAAGGTACGCTCCCCTTATTCCTAGGCAGCACCTGTGGGAGAGGGAGCTGTCCCCAGCAAGACCAAGCCAAATGTTGCTCCTGGCAGCAAGCTAGGAGCGAGACTGTGTTGTTGTAGTTGTTCCTCTTGAAAAATGGTGCCCCCCTTGCTTCCAGGTTTGCCGCCCGCTGCGGCCAGCCCACAGGGGTCTGGAGAAGCTGCTCCAGGAGTTCTCTCGCCAAGGGCACACGCTGTCCCAGGTGTGCAGAGAGAAAGCAGCGCTGGCACAAGAGAACGCTGCCCTGGGAGCCCGACTGGCAGCCACGGAGAGGAACCTCCGAGGCCTTTCAGAGCAGCTGGTGGAGGCCAGGTAAAGGCAGGGAGGAGACCCTGGGCGGGACATTACGGAAGGTCTGTAATTACAAAGGTGGGAAGTGTTCCATCAGGATTTACTGCCTCCTGCATGCTCTCCACGTGTTTCACAGACAGAGAAGCAAAGAGATATGAGAAAAAAGAAAAGGATGCTGTCAGCTGAACGTTATTTTTCTGCCAGCTCAAGCTCTCAAAGCTCTTTCTGGGTGCCTGCTTGGGACCCTTTGCACATTCCTGTGACAAGTGCAAAACAAGCCAACTTGGCACCGAATTGAGTACCAGGGAAATGGTGCAGATGTTTGCTGAAACCGGGAAGTTCGCTCTAGTTTTGGTTTCTCTTTTGGTGCATCTGAGCATCAACCTTTCCTTTGCCAAATAGTTTGACATGGGATTTTCCAGAATTCGTGGTTCTTACATGGGAATGTTGTGAGTAGGGTGCTGATACTTCGGGTGAAAGCTGGAGGGTCGTGCTACAAATCTTGAGACCCTTCTGAGCTGACTCTGGTGAAGTACGGTGCAGGGCCTAGAGCTGCATACAAGCAGCAGCAGCAGCAGCAGCAGCAGCAGCAGCAGCAGCAAAAGGGAGAGGTCTTTTGACTTCTCGACAGTGTGTGGGATTCTTGCTGAGCACTGGTCCTTGCTCACTTGTCCACCCACCTCTGTAATGTGTCAAGGTGCCTTTGGCTGGTCCCTTTTGAAAGAGTGCCAAGACATTTGGGCCCTGCTGTTTGCCAAAAATAAAGGTAGCAAGTGTTCTTGTTCATGAAATTCCAGTAATTTAAATGGCAGGATACCTGTCCCTCCTCTGAGATAGTTCTTCTTCAGGTAAAAACCTAGTTCTGGTTTCCTACTCCTGTTGCCAGAGTAGAAGCCGGAGCTTTCATACGTCGTTTGGTGCATTCCTTTAGTCCCTTTTACTTAGTGAGCGTGTGGAAAACAAAGCACTTGTATGTAGACTATGAATAGCATTAAATGTTGACAAGTCAGCCAGGAGAACACTGTGTTCTGTCGTCCTGCAGAGCGACTTGGAAGTTTGGATGAGCTCAGGGCTGTGAGCAGAGGCTGGGCTTTTGCTCAGTGGCAGAGACTTTGTGGGCACAGCCAGCCACATGTGTGGGATACATCAGGCAACAGCTCAGCTTTGACATCAAACTCAGCTGGGCTTTCTATGCTGGGCTAGGTCATGAGGAAGGGCTGCCCAATCATCTGGAGGGGCCTGCTTTGCTATTTTAAGTGGTCAAAATGGTCTTGCTCTCTCTGAGGTTCCATGCAAGTCATTTCCATACTCATGTGTGTGACTGGAATACGCAAAGTAATCACACGAGAGATGAAAGATTTCACAGGGCAGAGTTCCTCTCAGAGAGCACAAGGCTGCGCCAAGGCCGAGAACAAGGCAGAGAGCAAGGCGGAGAGCCCTCTGCCTGTTTATTTCTTACTTTTTATACATTTGTGCGTCTGGCTGTGGATTGGCTTCTGGAGTTTTCACCTCCCAGCTGAATGGCCAGACCAACTGTCAGTTACAATTGTTTTCAGGTTAGAAATATGCAAACAAAGGACAGAGAATGAAAAACAAAGGATTTGTTTATGTTACATGTGTGAGAAAAAGTGAAAACTGCTCCTAATATTGTACAGTAGCTAAAACGTCTGACTCCATTTTATGAACAATCAAAAGGCTTTAAAAAACTCAGAAAAACTAGGGTGACACAGGTGTAGGGGTCTTAAGGCACATCTTAGTGGAAAAAGTGCCCGTGGGAGCCAGCAACAGTTTTGCTTCATCTTCCCAACTTGTAGGTCAGAGAAGGAGAGCTTGCAAAGCAGCCTGCTGGAGGCTCAGCGGCACATATCGGAGCTGGAGATCGCCAGGAGCCATCTGGAAGGCCAAGTTGACAGAGCCAGGCGGGCCAAGGAGGTGATGCTCAGTGAGAGCCTCGTGCGCTTTGTTTCTGGTGATCGCTCTGCCTAGCGCAGTTGCTTCGTAGCCGGCTCTGTCTGCAGGGCTTCTGAGAAGTGAAGGATCTGGGGGCAGGTCCCTCCTTGCCTGGGACTGAAAGGGCTTAAGGTCAGGCGAGCGCTCTGCTTGTGTTGTCTCTTGACTGTTGCCAGTTGTCATGCTTGCAAGGAACGTGAGGTGCCTTCGTCGTGAGCTGCAAGCTGTGAGATCTCTCCACAAGCAGCAGCGTGAAGAAATGGCCCAACAGCTCCGCTGGGCAGAAGAGCAGTACAGCAAGGCTCTCCGACTCTGGCAATCTGCTCGGGAAGAGGAAACAAGGAAGCTCCGGGCAAACTTGGTAAGAAACCATATGTACCTGAAGTTTTCAGGCAAGCTTGGTGGGCTGGCTTAGCAGAAGAGCCGCCTGGGTATGTGACATGGCCGCAAGTATCTGCTGTAGGCTGCACGTCGCTGGGCCAGGCGGCCAAGGGCTTCAAGGGCTTCAAGGGCTCACGCTTGCAGGCCTGTGAGGACCCAGAGCAGGGTACTCGGACAGGACATGCAGCTGCAAATCCAGGATGGGTGTAAGCCAAGTTTCCCAGGAGGCTGGGTGGCCAGCACCCCAAAGCACGGCAGTGAAGGGGCAGGATCTTCCCCACAGCCTTGTGCCGTGCAGCAGACGGCTGCTGTCCCTGCAGCCAAATGCAGTGCCAGCAGCGGGGTTCCTTGCTTTCTGTCCTTCCACAGTGGACAGAGCTCTTCCCTTTGGGCTTGAAGCATATGCCACAGGCATACCCGTGTTGCTGCTGGTACTTCAGCTGCTGGCCTGTCTCGTGACTAGGGCATTGGGGTGCTGGCCTCCTCCTCGTCCTGCAGTCCACCTGCAGCTTTTCCTTGACCGAAAGGCAGAGGAACTTTTATAATAGAGCCTCTGAGAACAGGCAGAAATCCTGAGGAGAGAGGGGCCAGGAAACAGGCAGCCATCGGAACAGGGAAGGAATGTGGCATCTCCTTTCTTTGCACCTGCTGACCCTCCTCCTCAGTTTCTGGTGAGGACAGGAGTGCTGGAGGGCACAAAGCCACTGCTGTGAACTCTTCAGGTGGGGGGGGGGGGGGTTGTGGAAGGGATAAAGCTTGCATTCTTTCCTTTGGGGAGCATAGCTGGGGCTTCATCTGGGTGTGTCTCTTCCCGTCATCAGGAGAGACAGCTGGAACAACAGCGTTTGGAGGCGCGGGAGCAGCTGGAGCTACAGGCAAACTTCCTGGCAGAGGTACAGAGGAAGCGGGAGAAAAGGCTGCTTAAGATGAAGCAGGAAGTTGTCATCATGCAGGCTGAATAAGAAAAGATATGGAGCAGAGCCAATCAAGAGGCAAAGAGTGTGAAAAGAGAGTTTGTGTGTTGTTTTGGACTCCTCTGGGCTCCTTATGGACACTGCTTCTCTGGACAATGTCTGTCTGGATGGGATTGTGTCTTAGCTGGCCCTTGGTAAAGACAAGAAGGAGAAGAAAATGCATTTGGAAAGTGTGGGTGCATCAGTCTTCGTTGCCACACAAGCAAAGGCTGCGTGGGAAGTTTCAAGCCGTCTTCTCTTCATTTCTGTGCAGCTCCAGCGTCGGAAGGCTGCTGTCTTAGACAGGATGGGCCGGCTGCAGGGAAAGCTAACCAAAGGGCAACAGCAGGTAGAGCAGCTGAGGCTGGAGCTGAAGAAGGAGCGGGAGAACGGGCAGGTGAGCGTGACTAGCCCGGTAACAGAGGGAAGGGCAGTAATGGCGGCCTGGACTGTAGGTCTCAGGAAAGGGGAGGCAAGGCCTACCGCAGGCACTGAAGCACAGAGGCAGGTGCTAATAAGGTCTTTCTTGACACAGTATCAAGGACAAGCTGCAGGAAGCTGAGAGGAAGATGAAGGCAATGGAGAAGAGGCACAAAAAAGAAATGGAAAGGATGCTGCGCCTCATGCATCGGCCCATGCTGGCTAAAGAAATGCGGGTGAGTGAAAGAGCAGTAGGCACTGCAGTCATGCAACAAGTGGTCTCTCCTCACCCTTCCCCTGCAGGGCAGCAGGTGGATGGGGGCAGTGCCTCTGTCTGCCACGCTCTGCGGTCTCCATGGCAGCTGGCCGCAAGGACGCTTACTGGGCCGCTGAATCTCAGCTGCTGCCATGGGCAGCAGGGCCAGTGCTTTGGCCGGTGGGCCAGCAATCCTCTGAATGTATTTCTGCTGGCCACAAAGTGCTCGCTTTGTTTTTGGAGGGGTTTGCTCAGGTGAGCGTGGCGACCCGGGCAGATTGTGAACAAGTTGTCCCTGTCCATGGTGAATGCAGTCCTGAGAAGAGGGTGAAATTTAAAGGTGCTCTTTCCCTTTCACAGTCTCAAATAGTGCTGGCTGTGACAAGCTGTTGTCCCTGTCTGCTTGTTTGGGTTTGACTTGAGGTGGAAGAGTTGACAGCTCAGCTTGCAGCCTAACACCAGTGTTGCTCCTAAGGGCTTGCCTTCGAAATGCGCTGTCTGGGGCATCTCTGCCCGCCACCTTTCTGACACAAACAAATTTCTTGTCCCAGATGGACGCGGGCTCTGCCGCTGCAGCAGCATCCTTCGAAGAGGCCTCCTCTCCGCAGCCTGAAAACTCGAGCACAAACAGTTCGTCCCGCTCAAGCAAGGAGAGAGAGAAGCAGTGCCTGGAGCAGCTGAGTACGTCCAGTGGATTTCTCGTGCAATGGAGCAGAGTGCTGTGCGTGTGCCTCAGCGTGAGCTGTACCACAAGTTCCTCCTCACTCTGGTGTCAGTCAGACATTTTGGACTCCCTACGGAAGCCATTGTTGCGCTTGGAGGCAGCCAGGGAGCACTTTGGGTCGTTCCTTTTGCCTTTGAGTGCAGCTGGGAGTGGGTGGGCTTTGCCTGAGCTTCCCTGTGCAAAAGCAGGCGTTTCCTGAGCAGCAGAAGGCTGCCACCTAGCAAAGGACCCAGTGAAGGTGCGTGTGTGCTAGTCTGGCCAAAGTGATCACAACAGTTGGCTTCCTGGATTCCCTTTAGGCTCCTGACACGTCACCAGTCATTGGAGGCGAAATCCTGCCGAGAAATTGATTGGCTGTGGGCCTGGTTTCATCCTGGTGTTGTTTTTATGACTGGTATTGCTTCTACTTCTCCTTCTGCAGTTTGTTTTGATAAGAATTCTACATTTTGGTTAGCCCAGCCTCCTTGAAAAGAACATCAGACACGTCTTGAAAAGACACATCTTCGCGGCGCAGTCAGATAAAACTGCCCTGCAGGCAATTCTCAGAGGGAAGCCTGCAGCCCCTCTGCTGCCTGTTCCTCCCCTGCCGGGCACTTTGTCACAGCTAATGCCCAGCCGGTAAATACTCCCGGAGTACTAAGCATAGGCCTCAATCCCTGCACAGATCGCAGTCCAGGAAAGAACACCAAGGCCTTGGTGACTCTGCAGTACAACAAACTGAGTTGCTTCTTGCAAGTGGTCATAGCTGCCAGTGCAGTGCTGTCAGAGAATAACCGGTCAGGTAGCGTGCAGAGCCCAGTTTACCCAGGGTCTGCCATCAAGTGTTGGGACAAAATGGGGCATTGAGCAACTTCTGCATGGGGCTGAACTCAAAGGCAATCATGGTCTGTCTTGAGTGGTGCCAACAGCTTGTAACAGCGCTCGGTCTGGCTCTGGCTTCTTCACAGTGGTTGTCATTTGTGGGCTTTGCCAAGCTTTTTGTCACACCTGCCCTGCCGCTGACAGCTGGTGTGACTGCAGAGGTTGGAGCCTTGCTTCGCTGGGAGGTTTCAGCCGTCACCCCATTGCTGCAGCTTTGCCTGGACTCGTGAAAGGATCAGCATCTCATTTGGGCAGCTGTCTGTGTCACGGCAGCGCCTGAGGAGCGGCGCTGTCCTTGTTACCCGCCTCGGCTGTGCCCATTTGGGAAGACGTTCAAGAGGCTGAGTCCAGTGCTAGTGACTGCTGCAGCCCCGGCTGGAGACAAGGAGTTGTAGTTCTCCACTAAGTGGAGCATGGGCAAAGTCATCTTCAGAACTTAGCCTGCTCATAAATGGAGAGCGTCCTAATTCTCCAGCCATTGTTCTTGGTGACAGCATGAGCTGCTGTTCCCGAAACATGGCAAGGCATTCTTTGGGAAAACTGCGGAGAGGTAGAGAAGGTCCCCTCCTCTCCTGGAATTGACTTTCCAATGTTCTTTCTGCTCTGCAAAAAGCAGCTGTGGATAAAACTTCCCCCCAGATCCCAGGTTGCATTTAATCTTTGGAAGGATGAAACCTTTTGTTGACTCTCACAAGGGAGTGTTTATTGAAGGGTGATGATTTTTCAGCCCTCCTTCCCGTTTGTAGATGCAACCACTTGCCTTGGTGCCTGTTCTTTTCTGATCTCTGTCTGCTCTGAGGGTTTCTCCATGGGCTTAGTTTCCTCTCACGGTAACCGTGCAAAGGAGTGTGGCGAATCAGACTCTGTGCAGGCCGTGTGTGCTACAGAGCTGCCTCTCTTGCTGAGGCTGCTGCTGTTGTTCTTGTTGTTGTTACTGTTAGCCAACCGACCACAAATTGCTTAGAGCCCCGGAGAGTGGAGCTGAGTTTCAGAGCTCCTGGAAGTCAGTATCTCTGTTTTGAAGTTTGCTTCTTGCATTTTGTTTCTTTCAGGGAGTGCTGTGAGCATGGGAGATCCAGAAAAGAAATACACTGCGTGGCAACATATTGGCAGTGGGTGAGTGCAGCCACAGAACCGTGGGACAGGTATTTTGGTGGTGCAATATCAAGTGGGAAGTCAGGCCAGCTGCAAGCATCTTCAGAGCCCGGCTTTAGCTTGTCCCTGTCTCAGTGCTGATGCCAAGACATCATCAAAGATCACTGGATGCTGACTGTTGGAGTCCAGGGCATTCCTTTGGTTGCCCTGGAGGGTCAGAGACCTGGGCAGGGGGATCTGGGACCCCAGCCCAGAGCCCAGAGCTCAGAGGCACTGGATTTGATTTCAGTCCATGGGAGAGGCTTCTTGCACTGCAGGAAGCATTGCAGGCCACAGGAGTGTGAAAAATAATTGTATATCACAGGGTGAAAAAACAGTGGGTTTGGGATTTTTGGCATAGAAGTGAATGGGGAAAGATGGAAAATTTAGGGCGTTGTCTCCTTCTTCTTCCTTCTTGTTCCCTCACTCCATTTCTGCAGTGACATTGGCACAAAGTAGTTAGTGAGGATTGGGTCAGAGTAAAGATGACCTTTTTAGTAATAGTGATAGACATTGGTAATAAATAGTAAATAAAGAATACGTAGCAATTAGTATAAAAGATTAGGACAGCCCAGAGACAGGAGGAGTCACCAGATGTCCAAGCCGTGGCAAACATCTTTTGGACACTGAGAAAATTGTAAGATAAGAACTAATAAACGAAGCATGTAACCTTGAAGACTCCATCTTTTCCTGCGTTTGGCACAGAGCTTTGCAGAGGGCCAGAACTCTAAAACCACCTGAATGCCAGGGAATTTAAACCCCTGAAAAGGAGCCCTGACAACTGGCACCCCAGATGGGACAGAAACAGCTGACAATGTCTTGCCTACCACAAGGAGCAGCACCTGGAAGGCCTCCTGTCCCTCAAACGTGTGGCATCAGTTTGCTTATTTTCCTAGGAGACATGGGTTTGTATGAGTTCAAGTAATATGGCCACACTAATGAAGGAAGAAAAAACCTGAGAGAGCAGCTTCCTACCTGACAGCTCTCAGATAACAGCTCTTTTCTTTCCAACGTCTTGCTGAAAACAGTATTCGGTGGTCAGGACAATAAGAAAGGCTGCATGTTGTTGTCTGAGTTTGGCAAAGAGGATCAAGAGAGCAGTGAGAAGGCCCAAGAGGACTGTGTGTTTTGTGGCCTGGCAAGGCACGCCACGCACGCGCACAGCCACCAAAAGGAAAAGGCAAAGAAAAGCCCCACATCCGTAATGCAGTGTGTACATTTGAGATTTGTAGCAGCCAGTTTCCTTCCTGTTGGGCCCAGCTTTTCTCTGCGACGTGCCGCACGGCCGAGGGCTGCTGGGCTGCCGTGCCATTGGCTGAAAAGTAGATGAACCCTGGTGTTGTAGAGACACTTCAGGCAGCAGAGATGTCCTGCCTGGGCTGCCTTTTGCCTCTCAGCGCTGAACGGCTTCTCTGTTCTTGCCGCTGTTCTCTTTCTAGGGGTTTCGGGACCGTTTATAAGGCCTTCGATGCTGCCACAGGACGAGCGGTAAGTGCCAACAGCCCGTGCAGATTTTGCAGCTCTTGAGCTGCTTTCCCCTGTGGTGCGATCTGTGGCCAGAGCTTTGGGCCGCCCGTCTTTGCTGCACAGGTTGTCCTGCAGAATCAGCCTGCCTAGAGGCAAGCCGCAAAGTGCATCTTGGACAGACTTTGTCCTTCCAACCTACCGGAATGAATGCAAGGATGGCAGCGGTGTCTTTCTGAGAAGGGCACGCTAGCTTGGACTTACTGGATAAATATGCCTAGATTAGCTGATGGCAACAGCCCTTCTTCAGGCTCAATTCCTCTTAAGCCCAGGTTCAGACACAGATAGGATTTCCCACTGTCCTCCATCATGTGGTTCAGTTTGGAAATACAATGCCAGACCTAAAGAAGGAGACATCTTGTCTGGAGCACCGTTTGGCATTTCAGTCCTAGCGAACCTGGTTCACACAAGCAAACATACACACACACACTCACACACGCATGCAGGAATCAATGAGAAGATGAAGAGCCTTAAACAATACAACCTTGTGTTGGACATGTGTTGTCGACATTCCATTACAGAGATGCTGTTTGTACTGAACAGACATGGTGGTGTCTTGGACACTCCCACTGTGTTGGAGTTCAGGGCATTCCTTTGGCTACCCTGGGGGGTCTGGGACCTTGGAACAGAGCCCAGAAAGACACTGGCTTTGATCCCAGTCCATGGGAAAGGCTTCCTGCACTGCGGGAAGGATTGCAAGCCACAAGAGTGTGAAAGATAGTAGCTTAGCTTATCACAGGGTGAAAAAACAGTAGGTTTGGGTTTTTAATATGGAAGTGAATGGGAGCAAGATGGAGGATTTGGGGCGTTGTCTCCTGCTTCTTCTTTCTTCTTCCCTCACTCCATTTTCTGCAGTGATGGTGGCACAAAGTAGTTTCAGGAGATTGGGTCAAAGCAGGGATGACCTTTTTAGTGTAAGCGATAGGTATTGGCAAATAATGATAAATAAAGAACACATAACAATTTGTATAAAAGATAGCAACAGCCCAGTCTGGGAGGAGTCGCCAGATGCCTGAGCAGCTGCACAGATCTTAGTTGGGCACTGAGAAAATTGTAAGATAAGAAACAATAAACAAAGCACGTGACCTTGAAAAATCAGAACCTGAAGACTCCGTCTCTTTCTTGCATTTGGCTCAGAGCTTTGCAGGAGGCAAAAAGACTCTAAAACCACCTGAATCTCAGAACAAAAAACCGAGAGCTGGTGTCCCTGGGTGGGCCCCTGGAAAGGGGCACCGAAAGGGTCACAGTGAACCTTCTGCAGTGAACATCGCAAGCTCTCAGAAGATAAAAGCCAGACGGTCAGCTCCGCGAAAGATAAGAAGAACATTTCTGGCCAGAGCATCTCATCTCAAATTTGTCCCAGACGGACAGATCTCCAAGGGCCCTGGAATCTGTCACCCTGAAACCTGCTAGTCAGCGATCAGGAGATTTCTGAGGCGGATTCAACAACAGCTGCACCAAAGCCTTTGTGCTTTGGTAAGAACAGTTGGATCTAGATCATGGGGGGGACCACTACCCAGGAACAAATCTCTATTTTAGCAGCCCTAAGGGGGGTGATCTCAACACACGGTGTGGCTCTCAAGGAAAAAGAGCTTCAAGCGTTGATGCTTTGGGTCTGTTGTAATTACCCTTCTTTTGTGAGCCCTGTTTGAGCCAGGGCTTTGGCAGGAAGCAAATAGGGAGTTGTATGATAGAGCCACAAAGGACAAAATAGCTGCTAAGCTGTTGTCAGCCGGTAGAATGATGTTAGAAGCTGTATTGGAGAATACCGATGCAAGTCCCAGGATTGGGCAGCTGCCAAGTGGCACGGGGGAGGACAGTAGTGCTTTATCTGTCAGCCAGTCAAAGGGAGGGGACAGACAGCTACTTTCCCCGGGTTTAGTACCTCCTCCGGGAGATGGAGGAGGGGAGATCCCTCAGCCCTCCCAGGGTTCGCCACAAAAAAGTTTGTCAAAAGCCCCAAAAGCCGATCAAATGCCAGTCCCAGGAAAGGAAGCGGGGGGGGAGACAGGTCCGACACAGAGTCTACCTTGGAGCCCCTTCACCCCCCTACAGTCAGTGCGCAGCAGCAGCCCACCACTCCTTTCCCTTTCTGCGCAGGAACAGGGGACACGGGGGGAGGGGGAAGCGGTGGGAGTGTTAGGAGAACAACAGGTCCCGACCGAGTCAGTAGCGGAGGGCGGGACTGTGGCGCATGCACGCGGCGGCCAACCTAACCTATCTCGCCGGGGTGCGGAATGTGGCGGAGCGCAGTCGGGGAGTGCGTCGGGTCGGGAGGGGGCGGATTGCAAGGGAGAACAGTTTGCGGCCGAGCACAGAGAGTTCGTGAGCAGTGGGACCGAGGCAGTGGGGGAGGCGGGATCCGTACCGGCAGTTCGGCGCATGCCGATGACGCAAGCTACGGGAAGCAGCACAGTTCAAGATACATCTGTGTCGCGGGGCGCAGTGGGGAGGCCGAAACCAGAAACTCTGAGCAAGGTACTACAAACCTCAGAAACACCAGCGACAAGTCCAGGCGCAGGCGCGGAAGGGGCGGGACGAGGCCTGAAGCAGGATCCTGCTCTGGACCGGGCAAATTCTGATGATGAGGGAGAACTGGCGGCCTCTGGGCGTGAGCCGGGAGGGGACACTTTGCCAGGCGACACCAGGCTGGGACAGGCAGGGGTGCGACAGGTGGAGGCAGAGCAGGCAGGGATGGGCTCGACTCCGCCCACCAGCAGCTCACTGGTTGGGGTACCACCTACAGGCGGCAATTCAAACTCAGCTGCTGCGTTTCTGCAGATGGGCGCACATCCAAAATCACATCAGGTTTTACAAATATATCCAGAAATTGAAAGCCTTTTGAGAACTCGGCATACTCCATCAGGGGCAGTGGAAGAAATATCAGATCCATATAGTACTGTGAGCCAGCAGATGCCAGCTGTCAACATGTCATCGTCACCTAGGGGCGGAACTGTGAAACTGAGACGTTAATTTTGAGGAACTAAGGATTTTTAGGAAAGTTAAGATAATAAGTTGCTGAACTAGCTGAAGTAGATAGGTAATCTTTGTTCGCAGTTAACAGAAGCCGGATCTTAGATAAGCTACCCCGGATCTTGTAACTCATTTCTTGTCAGGTTTATGTTTATGTAGTTGTCCTTGTAATGAAAAACAAAATGTGGTAAATAGGACATAAGATAGCTGCAGATTTCCTGCTTAAAGGACCCATTGAACTTACAGGAAACTGTAAGTTCTACCAAGGAATCATTTGTCACGAATGCATTGAAAAGGTAGAAAGGTCAGGACAAGGAAGACTCATCTTACTTCCTCATTTTGGGAGACCCCTCCCCAAAATCGACCCCCGACTCATTTTAAGAAACAAAGTACACATGCTTAATAGCCTTTTTGCCAATTAGCATACGAAGCGAGGAATGGGAGGTGACAGGGGTATGAATATGCATTTGTATTTTGGATATTCAACACTTTTGTAAATAAAAGACTTTGTAACTACCTGTGAATTTCGCAGTGCGAATTAGGGAACTATCCCGCGTGCTGCCCGGCCGTAATAAACATACACTTTCTAACTTTAAAGTGTTAGAGAGGTTTTGTCTGTCACAGTTGGGTATCGATACTAGATCAATACCCATATTTCTTTAATAAGTCAAAACCACAACAATCACAATGAGCATCAGGCACACCAAGCGGAGCACCTTCCAGCAGCGAGACAACCACGGTGCACTGCTTTTTTCCAGTTTCATACAAAAAATCAACCCCTTCAGAACAGCAATTCAAACAAAAGCCAAGAGAACCTTTGTCGACGGTGAGGGACGATGAAGCTGCACAAGAAGAACAAGGAATGTCAATCACTGATGACGACATCATCCGCGTCACTGCTTCAGAGGGCATTCCTATCTGGACAGCAAAAGCATTTGATTTTTCACATCAAGCATCATAATTTTTGTTATCTAAGGACTTTATGAAGCAGTTTTTCTGGCAATTCAGTGAAGCAGCTTCAGAA